>SNQJ01S0066254.1:48257-61502 GCA_010110895.2 Picea sitchensis | reverse complement strand
TCAAATATGACCAAGTATTCTTCAAAACTTGGTTAAGGGCCAACAGGCCCCCAACACTCACATGTGACTCATCCTGAGTCACTCTGGTATGATCAATTCCACCTCGAATGCCTTGATCTTGGCTCGAGTTGCTTTGACCTGCTGCAGTGCGACAACCTCTTGCTCAGGGAATTCCTAGATCACTGTGTCATTGAGCGGTCCTTCCAGGCCCTGTTTTGTAGTGATGACAACCTGTTCAAGTTCAGCTCGCTGGCTTTCAAGTTCAACGAACAGTTGGCATGCCTTTTCTTGGATTTTCTGAAGTTGTCGGGTTGTGCATTGTTCTGCGAACCTCTTCATTCTTTTGACTGGGATCAAAGTCTTTATCTGCACCTGTAGCATGTCTGCATGCTTCTTTTCTTCTTGGAGATGTGCCTCCAATGTCTGTAATTCTGGATTCTCTGCGAGGGTTTCATAATTCTAGGCGCTTCTAGCGCTTAGCTTCTTGCATTCCAAGGCAAAGGTTTTTAATTGGCCAACTACACTTCGAGCAATGGCCTCTCTTAGATCTCTTATTTCTTGGGGGGTCTCAGGCATGGTGCAGAGTTACAGATCTGTGATGCATTGTTGGAGTTGCTGGATTACTTCTTCCAGTTGGATCACCTGCTATGGGAGACAATCTTCCATATTCACTTATATGACCATCACAGAGTGAAGTTCTTTGTGAACCCTTTCCTATACTTCAAGTTGCTCTACTAGAAACTATGCCTTTTCTTTGTCCCACTTCTCTTTCAAGGAAATATTTTCCCGTTCTGCCTTACTCTGTTGTTCTAGAAGTGATTTTTATGCTTGCATCAAAGCCTGGGTGGCTTGTGCTACATTTTCTTGAGCTTGTTGAAGGCGAGCTTTTACTTGATCAACGATCTAGTGTAATTGAGTGGGCTCATTGCCTGTTCTTGATGTTTCACTTATCAAGGGTGTTGTAGAAACTGCTCGGCTGGACTCGAGTGCCCGCTACACTTCTTGGAGTTCTCCCTTAATTTGGTTGAATATATCCTCCTACTTTGCTTCTTGATTTTCTACGAGCTCTAGTGAAACATCATTCAACATGGAAATTAAGAAGTCAAAGTCATCCAAGGTAAGGGTATTTTTAGGCATGGTCCGGGTGGCCTTAGATTTATTTTAAGAGGAGTGTTTTGCTGGTGTAATATTTCTTTTCATGGAGGGATCCTCCTCCTCTCTAGGTGGAGTAACCTCACCTCTATTTTTCTCAACTTCTGTGTTGCCTAGCTCATCACCATCACCTCCCTACATAGGTCAGATCAAAGTAGTCTTCGTGGACGTGCTAGGGATATATTCAACTTCGTCATCCTTCTTAGTCTTTTTTGGCCCAGGTGTATCCGGCATAGCTTCAGGGCTTTCCTCGTCAGACATGTCTCGAGGTCCACTGCAATAAGGAGGTCTGCCGACCATTCCTTGGTAATCTCCTCCAAGTCATCTTCTGTCATCCTGTAGTAGGATTGGAGCTGTTGTTTATTCTCATCACCTCACGCTATAATATAGGTGAAGTGGTGGTCCACGTTGAATGTCATTAAAG
Source organism: Picea sitchensis (assembly GCA_010110895.2). Classification (NCBI taxonomy): domain Eukaryota; kingdom Viridiplantae; phylum Streptophyta; class Pinopsida; order Pinales; family Pinaceae; genus Picea; species Picea sitchensis. The sequence continues at coordinate 59,926 of SNQJ01S0066254.1, read as the reverse complement.
GTCTAAACCTATGAAGTATGTTTGGGGTGATTCATGGTGTAAACTGAATTGGATTCTTCAGTTGGTTGAAATAGGTGTGGAAGACAACATTGGACCACCACTGCTTGCTCATGTCGTTGGAGTACCACAACGTACAAAACTTTGCGGCTAGTGGTTTGAAAGGTTCAATCTCCGAAAAAGTGGCTCCCTCTGGCAGTTCCCAAGTGATGAAAGAAATGAGTATGAGAAACCAACTAAAGTGGAACTCATACCCTTGGTCTTGCACTCCTCTACAATCCATCTCTAACTGATTTACAAGATACTGTGCCCAATTCATATGTAGTCCCACGACGCACTTCCCTGTGACGTCAACAATGAATCCAATCAGCTATGTTGGTCTGTTCTTATGAACTAATTTTCCCATGATCAGCTGACAGGCAAGAAGCACTATACCACTCTGGATAGAGGCTACCTTGTATCCTCGCGTACCCTTATCTACATCACCATAAGTTTATTTTATCTACTGTGTTAGTTCTTAGTCTAAGGTCTTTCCTGGGTAAAAGTCCTATGGGTTAGGGCCTTGCATGCTGAGTCCTGTGATCTGATTGATCAGAGTCAGATCCATAGTGATGCAGTGGTCCAACCATAAGTATCCGTCGTGGTAGAAGGATAGCAACAACTTGACGTTGACTTCCTAGTGTCTGCTGAAGTGAGGGATATTCATTACATTGAGCACTGTGGACTGCACAAGGTTCTGAGTCCAGGACTACGGGAAAATATTAGGATTTCTGCCTTTGGTCTTGGTTAAGTACTTATGCGGAGCTAACATGTTGTAGGTTTTGTGATCTCCAAGGTTAAAATCATTAAATTTCATTTCTGCGAGCTTATCCTAGTCAGCACGTATTGCATGCACCCCTTTTAGAACATACACAGTGATAAAGGCATAATCAAAGTCTCTGGATACACTGTCGCAGTTAATCTTGCCACTCAAAGGTGGTATGTAAACCGACAGAATGCTTGGGATCAGCTTGGCATTTGCAATATCATCTATGTGATTTGTTCTTTTCTCAGTCGTGGTTCTGGAAGGTCATGCTCTGTGAGTAGTGGAGGGAAAATCTTGGACTCCTCCTATTGATGATGCTTGTACACCTGTAGAAATCCTTCTTTCTGACATGACTCTCTAATCTATTAAGTCAATCAAAACTTCTTCAACTACTTTCTCAATAGCGTTGAGCTCGTCCGACATACAAGCTTGGGTCCACTAGCTTAGGTGTGAAAATGAATTCAGAGACTATGATGAATAGTATGGGAACAAGGCAATGATCATAGGGTGAAGTAATCTCAAGTTTCAGACTCAAATTCTCATTTAGAAAAAGTATTTTCGATGCGTGGTGCGACGAACTAAGTAGGGAAACTTAGCAACGATCGGCTTGAAATGGATAAGAGGTTGCATTAACTGATTTTTTTTCCATATGGAATGGTCTAACGGTCTAGTGGTGATTCATAAAGCATTTCGACCCATTCGGAGTGGAATTCAAATCGTTATATTGGCTTCCAATGGCTATATTTATGTGTTATGGAGAAGTGCCATAGGTCGTTGTTATGATATCCCAGCGAAGCTCGATTCCTATGATTTTTCCTTCTGTGAAGTTTCCTCTAGAGTGTTCTATAAATTTCTGATTTTGGCCCTCTTCTTACTTAGCTTCCTAACCTTTTTCCCAGTAAGCTTTGTCTCGAACATCCTTTTTCCATTCTGATTCTTATCTTCTCTTGACATAGTCACTTCGCCCTGCTTAGGTTCTTTCTTCAGATCCAAGGGTAATACTCCTTCATCATATGGATTAGGTATTTTGGTCTTTTGTTTTTCCTCTAATGCTCTTATAACTTCGATACCCAAGTCCCTGGTGTTCAATGGCTTAGGTCTATCCTCTTCTTCTTTCATCAAGCAGGAGATCCTTCTAGACATAAATTCCATGAGTTCTTGCTTCTTCTATTCTAGAGCATCCTTTTCTTCTGTTCTTTGGATCTGGTCTTTTTCAATCCAGATCCTACCTAACAAAGCTGGAAATGGGGTGTGGTCCTCAATAAATTTAATAACTTCGAATTCTTCCTCTGTCGAAGTTCCATGGGTACTCATAGCTATCTGGGTAATTTTGCCACATAGGGTTACCATTTTTCCTCTAAACAATCTGATGGTTCCTATTGAAGGGACCAGAGCAGTCCCTCCTAGGGTTTCCCAAGTGCTTTCTCTCATAATGTTCATCAGTGTTCCCTCATCCAGAGCACAGTCAATGTCGGACCGGAGAAGGGCCCTCCTAGGGTTTCCCAAGTGCTTTCTCTCAGCACACCACGTTCTCATCCAGAGTAATACCAATGCCTAAGTATCTTATTCTTACTTTGATTTTTCCTTTTCTTTGAAGATATCTTACAAACCCACATCCTTATGGTCATCTAGGTTTCTTTTATTTCAAGAGAACATGATCTCTCATTCTCTAGGGTTCAGTTTCCATAATTTTAGTCTCTTGATTCCCTTCAAAGTTTGTTTGTTCCATGTTCATATTTTCAATTCTAGCAATCATTCTAGGGAAACCTAATACTATGGTCCATAGCTTTACAACAGAGGCAAATAGATATCCTACCAGGGCATTCCCTAGAAATATGTCCCGGGTTCTCTAATTGTAACAAAGAGTTAATCCTTTGTTTCTCTCAATGATCCCCAACTCTTTTTGTACTCAAGGTAAGGGATTATAAGGGCTAGCTCAAGAAAAATTTCTTTTTAGGGTCCTCGTGATCCATCAAGTTAGTCCAAAACTCTTTCTATGCATAGGTATAACATATATCTTTCACTATTCCCATCAGATCTATTCATATCAAACTTTCTTTTATTTAAAAATGCTCTAGTATTTAAGCTGAGACAAAATTTATCAAACATACAAAGATCCATGTATGTTAGAAGTAAAATTTTCACTCTATTTGCTTCCCACCTGGGCACAAAGCTTTCAGATCTAAAACTTGAACTATTCCCTCTTACCTTTACTATAGGCTAGAGCTTTTACGATCTTACCTCTTTCTCAGAAATTTCTACTTCTACCTTCTTAGAGCACAAATTGTTCGGGATCTTACTTCTTTCTCTTCAAGACAACCCTTCTTTCTTTGCAGATTCCACCTCTTCTTCGATCTCCGAATCTTCTTCTACATTAAAAGCTTCTCAAGGTGTCATAGAATATCACAAGACTAGGACAATAGATCTACACACGCATTTATTTCTCACAAAGCTTTTTCTTTTTTAGTGTCCAACAATCACAGCTTTCAGTCCCAACAATGGAACCATTTTTGGCACAGACCTGTGGTTCAACGCCAAGAGAGAAACCAATAAAACCCTAACTATTGGCCCTTCGACAACAACACCCCACGGGCATGTATGAAGTCTCACCCAAGGTAGAGGCATGGTTGCAGGACTCAAATGTTTGCAACCTTAGTTGGGACACATATATGTGATTATAGCACTTAGCAATCATCTAGCATGGCTTATCCATCAATATTCAACCCATACAACACTTCACATAGCCAGAGTAAAATTTAATGAGTAATAGGATTCAAGATAATAATCCAACACTTAGCCACAACAAGATAGATCAAGTTCAATATATAGCACTGAGCACCTTACATATCATATCTACCATTCATTCCTATCACAGAAGCACAAATCATAACTAAATATATTTAATCAAGCACTTAGCCAAGAAGGAGGTAAACACATTAGGTTGAAGCACAAAACACAACACACAAAGTTACCTTGGTCTACCCCCACCTTGGGGCTATGTCCATAAGATATTCTTATTTATTATCTCAATCAAGCAGTTACAACACAAAGCCTCAATAATCCTTGTTTTCAAGATAGGAAAGAAGATCTACGTAGCTCGATAGATCCTTCTTCCTCGCACTTCAACACAAAAACAACTTGAAAGCTTCTTACAATCATGCACAAATTATTTACAAGATACATCCGATCACATAGATCTAGTCCTGGCACTAAGCCATGAACTATACATCACATATATGTACTAATGTCCTCTACTTTCTGCTACATTGCCTAAGTATCTATTTATAGATTACAAAATAGGCCTAAACGTGTGGAACCCATAATGACATCCATTTCCCTTTACATTAACCCAAACCCTAAAGGGACTCAAACATAGGTCTAGTTTCCCTAATTTAAGCTTCGCGTTGCACTCCATCTTCGACAACTTGTCAAAGATGTCGAAGTCCCAAAAACAGTCAAATATGACCAAGTATTCTTCAAAATTGGTCAAGGGCCAACATGCACTTAGAAATTGCTAAAGAAATGTGGGACACATTAGCAGCTATGAAGGTAATGAGAAGGTAGTACACCAAGCTTCAAACCCGGCGAGTACAGCTTGAGCAAGATAACATGAAAGAGGGGATGAAATCAAGGAAAGTACTTTCTAAGATTTGAAGAACTAGTAAATGCAATGAAAGCATATGGTGAAGAAATTGAGGAACCCTCTAGTTCAGAATATTTGAGATTCTTCCAAATAGAAGTTCAACCTAAAGGTATTTTCTAAGTATAAGAATTTAATGATCTAAAATCCTTGGTTATTTTGATCAACTTCTAGGAACGCTTTATCAGCATATGAAATGAGTATATTTAAAGATAAAACCACCTGTATAGAAGCATCTTCATTTAAAGAAGATAAGAATGGGAGGATTCTCAAGCCCTGATGAAATTCAAGAAAAAATTGTGAGATGGTTAAAGAAAGGATTAGGAAAGTATCAAATCAAGTTTCCTTTCAAATGTTTTGAATCAGGAAGGATAGGTCAATTTGCATCTAAGTGTCGACACAAGAATAAGGACCAGAACACTGAAGGTAAAGAGAAGTACAAATCCAAAATAATTGATAAAAAGGAAAAGCTTTGTAAACAATGATGATTATTTAGGAGACACATATAGTGATTCTGATGGTGAAGAAAAGGTTAATGACTTCGTGATTATGGCCAAAGAGGATTATGTTAATAAAAACACAAGAAGGATGTTAATGATGAAGAATTTGTGGTTGATATGGAAGGTGAACTACTCAGTGATTTAAAATAGATTGGTAGACTCATACTTGAGAAGAGAAAACAAAAAACAATTGTTGATACATTTTGAAAAGAATTCTAAGAACCATGATGAATACTTTTCCCTACTAAAGGTGGAGCAAGAGGCAAACAAAATAGAGGACATTTTGAAGAAACAATTATCAGAGAAGAAGGTAAGATGTGAAGCCTTGGAAGAAGAGGTAGTAAAAAACTAGAAAATAGATGGAGAAGTTCAAAGCATTTCTCGTATCTCCAAAATCTTACAAGCATTAAAGTTTCGTATGATTAACCACCATTTTGAATCAAGAAAGGAATCCAAATTTGAAAACCGGTTTGGATTATGAAGAAGGATCGAGTTATAGTCAGCCAAGCAAGAAAGAATCCATCAATTTTGTCAAGTCTACATTCATTGATAACAACAAATATGGAGAAATAGAGGGAAGATAATCAACCGCCAAGGAAGAGTGAAAGAAAAGTACCAGAACTAAATCGGTAGAACAAAGAAATTGATATGCTCAAAGAAGACAACCATTTTCCAAAGTACAAAGGATTTTTCTATGGATATTGGTTTGTATGTACTAACTTTTGTAACAAAGTTGTAAAGTGTTCTTTAAGATTTAGATATGAGCAATCAAAACACTCGAGCAATAGATAACTTATGCAACAAAGAATGAGACAGCCAAACAACAACGACTACAAAACCATGCGGATTGCTAGAAAAGGACACGTTAAGTTATTCATAATAAATCCATTATGATCCCTTATTCACCGAACCGTAATGTTACAATCCCATAATTAAGGGAAATAAAGTCATGTGACCGTCATTATGGAACTATGAATCATATCCTAATTCTCCCGCTGAAAAACGCTAATTTTGGAAGAAGAAATAAAATTTGCTATGTGGATTAGTGTTGTCATCTCAAAGAAAAAGGAACTTCAGATATTTGACAAGGGATGTCTAAAAACATATGATAGGAGAAAAAAGTAAGTTTGTCTCTAAGGAAAGAAAATCGAAAACGTAAACTTTGGAATGATGCCCGGTAAAAACTGGCGGTAAAGGGATGGTGAGTTTGAGTAATGGTAAAGGAAAATCCCGAGATGTTCTAATTTGTGGATGGTTGAAACATAATTCTTCGTAATTCAAATGTGACAAGCATGCATGGTGTTCACTCCAAGGATTTACTATAAAGTCTCCAGAACCAACATGCTTGTGGCTAAATTCATAAGGATAAACAATAATGTATATGTGCTGAAAGAAGATAGAGAAGAGGTAATATAAGAAAACACGATGAAATATGGTTATGGCACAGAAAGACTTGATACATGCTAAAATTTCACCAATTTAATCAAGCTCCAAAATTCAGAGGCAGAAAATATCTTCCAAGAATATCAAATCCACAAGACTTTGTGTGTAAACACTACCAAGTAGGAAATCTAACCAAGACTCCGCTTAAACTAAGAGCTCTACTTTAATAGAGAAACCAATCCAATTAATTCATATGGATTTAAGGTGGAATTCATCAAGACAGGAAGGTACAAGGTGCTGTTCCACTTTTATGTCGATAATTGACTCCATTACCGAGAGACTTACTTTGGGTTTCTTTTCAAAAGAAAAGTTGAAGCATTTGGAGAAATTCTAAAATATTTAAGTATTTAACCGAGAATCAAACAAAAAGATGTTAAAGGCGAATATTAGATAGAGGAGGAGAATTCTATGTCAAGTGATTTTAAGGAATTTTGTGATAAAATGGACTGGCAGAGAATACACAATCCTGTGAACTCCACAACAAAATGGAGTAGTTGAGAGAAAAACAGAACCATGCAGCAAATGGCCAGGTCAATGATGAATGAGAATAACATTGGTCAAACCTACTGGGTATAATCAATACACACAACAGTCCATTTTCTTAACAAATCCCACCTCAGACCACACAGTGACAAGACACCTTATGAACTATGGTATGGAAGACCTTCTTCAATCAAACACTTCAAAGTATTTGGGAGTAAGTGCTACATAAAAAATAATAGTGAGAACCTTGGAAAGTATGATGACAAGGATGACGAAGGCATATTCTTAGGGTATGCTACAAATAGTAAAGGATACAGATGCTATAATAACAGGCTTCATAAATTGGTTGATTGTATTGACATAAAAGTTGATGAAGGAATTCCAGTAAGAGAGGTGAAGAATATTGAATTAACAATAAAGGATATAGATGAAGTTGAAGCTGAATGAGTCCAAGAATCAGAACAATAAGACTCTGAGTCAGATGAAGATGCAAATACTCAGGAAAACTCAAATAAGCAGACAACATTAAATTCTTCCTTCAGAATTACTCAAAAGAATCATCCTGCAAGTCAGATAATTGGTGAAAAAGACAAAGGTGTAAAAACCAGGAGAAGGATAATAAAAAACACTAAGAAATCACATATATCCTTCATATCCATGGTGTAACCCAAGAACTTCAATGAGGCCAGTAAAGACATAAATTGGTTAAAATCAATGAATGATGATCTAGACCAAATTGAAAAGAATGGCACTTGGGAACTCGTTCCTAGGACAACAGATAAAAATGTTATATGATCAAAATGGGTCTACAAAAATAAGATGAATGAGCAAGGAAATATTGTAAGAAATAAAGATAGATTGGTCTACAAAGGATACACTCAAATAGAAGGACTAGACTTTGATGAAAAATTTGCGCCTGTAGCAAGATTAGAAGCTATTAGAATGTTTCTTTCCTATGTTTGTCATAAGAAGTTTAAAGTCTATCAAATGGATGTCAAGTCAGATTTTCTAAATGGATATCTAAAAGAAGAAGTCTATATGGAACAACCAGAGGGTTTCCAACTGTCAGATAACCTTGAATTTGTCTGCAAGCTAAAGAAAGCCTTATATGGGTTGAAACAATCTCCTCGTGCCTAGTATCAAAGACTGGATACATATCTTCAAGACAAAGGGTTTAAGAGAGGAACAATTTACATCAATCTATATATCAAAACAAAGGGTAATGATTTTTTGATTGTGTTGGTCTATGTAGATGACATCATCTTCGGTAGTAATAATGCTTCACTGGTAAAATGGTTTTCTTCTTCCATGCAGTCTGAATTTGAAATGTCTATGATAGGGGAACTGTCATTTTTTCTTGGCCTACAAATTACTTAGAAGTCTGAAGGAATATTTGTTTCTCAAGAAAAATATCTAAGAGAAATGTTGAAAAGGTTTCAAATGGAAGATTCTAAACCTATGAGCACACCTATGGTCACTGGATGTAAGTTAAGAAAGGATGATGACTCGCCTGGTGTTGATCAGAGTTCATATAGGTTTATGATAGGAAGCCTATTTTACATCACAACATCCTGTCCAGACATAATGCATGTTGTTGTATTGGTAGGAAGGTGTCAGGCCACACCTAAATAGAGTCATTTGTTAGCTGTCAAAAGAATATTCAGATACTTTAAAGGAACAATGGACTATGGCCTATGGTATCCTAGGAATCAAAATTTTCAACTATCAGTCTATTCAGATGTTGATTGGGCAAATTGTGTGGATGAGAGAAAGAGCACCAGTGGAGGTGCATTCTTCCTGGGTGACTCATTAGTAGCATGGATTCGTAAGAAATAGGGGTATATTTCCTTATCAACTACAGAGGCATAGTACATTGTTGCTTCTACTTGTTGCACTCAGATTTTATGGATGGTCCAAACTCTTCTAGATTTGAAGGTAAATTATACTGATCTGATTCCAATTCACTGTGATAACACCAGTGCCATTAGTGTCTCCAAGAATCCTGTTCTTCATTCCAAGACTAAGCATATACCAATCAAATATCATTTTCTCAGAGAGAAGGTTACAAACAGAGTTGTTCAGCTGAACTATATTCCTTCCACAGAACAGATAGCTGACATCTTTACTAAACCTTTAGCAGCGAAACCTTTTGGACATCTTCATCAAAAGTTGGGGGTTATATTGTCTTTCGTCTAATCTATTCACCTTGTTAGGAGGAGTATGTGCTTGTCGCATATATGATACCTTCGATATGTACTGTAACAACTCAGGGGGAGTGTGTTTCTTCTTTGACATTGATGTCAAAGGGGGAGAAAAAGTGTGGTAATGGTAAGGATTCTGCAGTGGTATGGTTGGATGTCCAGGAAGAATAGTGCAGTTCTTCAGGTTCTTCATGGTTTCCATCAATACCAAAGGGGGATATTGTTGGAATATTTACAGACAAAAGTCAGAGTATGCTTGTTTTTCATTGATGGCAAGATCAACAAGGCAAGAGTGTATTTGTTTTCCAATGATAGCAAGATTAGCAGCGCAATGATGATGGCAAGGAAACTTGTGTTCTAATCAGTGGAAGATTGGGGAAGGAGCTAGCAATGTTAGGCTCCATTTCGAGGTTTCATGAGTTGGGAGGATCGAGACAACTCGTGGTTGGATATCCCAAAATGTGAAGTCGTGAAGCGCCTATTGGATAGGCATCTGTTCATAGTCGTGATCATGTGGAAGGTAGGGACTGAGCAAGAAGGGCTAGCACCCACTGTGTATATTTCTCAGAAAGGGGAAAAGGCACCAAAGAAATAAGTGAATCGAGGTTCTCTCAGTAACTGCTAGAGACAGACTGATTGTAACTACAGAAAATGACTGATTGCACCTACCAGAGAATTCGAAGAATATTAGAGTGATTTCTAGAGGAGATGAAGAGTCTCGAGGTATCTGTCAGTGGAATTAAGACTCAAAATAGAGATGATTGATAGATGGAAAAGAGTCAAAGACTGTAGCTTCCAGAGAAGACAAAGAATCTCATCATAATGGCCATGGATGAAGAACAGACTCAGCATAACCTCCATAGGGGATGAAGAGTTAGTTGGATGATATGGTAGAGTATTTGGCACTTTAAATATATGCATAACAGAGAAGTGGAGGTTGCTTCTGCAGAGAGTTATTCATGTGGGCAAAAGAAGGTTGTGTACAGCTGCTAAATTGTACAGAAGAAGCATAGTGCATAGAACAAAAATGCATATCTGAGAGAGGAAGAAAACGTCTAGGTGCACATGTAGAGATAGAGAAGAAGAACATAAAGATTATGAAGATGGGAGGAGGAGGACACTGAAGTAGGTAGAGAAGATTAGTGTATCAGAATAGTGATCAGACTGGTAATCCATTGATGAATATTGTATCACTGTAATAGATTTAAGAAAGAAAATATTTAGATTTCAGGGTGGTAGGAAGGTGCTAGGGAGGACTATTTTCCTCAGATATTCAAGTGGGTTCTTGAACACAAGAAGTTGTAGCTTCCATCTAGTTGTAGCTAGAAAAACCAGGGTGGCAGGGTGGTGCAAGGGAGAACTGTTGTTCCCTGCTATACAGGTTGGTGCCTGTGTGACTGGAAGTTGGTGCTTCCATCCCGTTGGTGCTGGAACACTTAGGGATTTGGTGCTAGAGAACTCAGGGAGTTGGTTCTTCCTTCTTGTAGGTGCTAGAGAAAATAAGAGATTTGGTTCTCTCAGCAAGTTGTAGCATGCAAAACAGAGGTTGTAGCCTCAAGAGGAGTTGGAGCTCACAAGTATTTTGATGTAAAGAAAATAAATATTACTTATCATATCAAGAAGAAGATGTTTTTCCATTTATGGGTTTCCTCATGAAATATCTGTCTCTGCATGTTTCATGTGTGTGATTTATGTTTAATACTCTATTTCTTACTTCTATGCATCATTGTGATCGTCATTGAGTGTTTTGTGAAGAGTTTAAAATGGGCATAATAGTTTAAGCATGGTAACAACTGATTCATCCCCCCTCTTAGTTGGTCAACATATTCTACATGTAGCCCAGGAGGTGTGGTTATGGGACTCGAAGTTGATTAAGGAATATGGAAATGAAGGACAGTTAAATTGCAAGTAAGATCATCATAGATGGATATTACTCGTCCTTTCCAATTATTAGACTATGTTGTCATTTATGTCAAAGGGTTGATGTCAAGTATTTTCTAGTGATGTGTTTGTATCATTTATGTATTGATTATTTGATCATGTGGACATTAATGTAATTTATGTCAAAGGGTTGATGTTATGTGTTGTCCTTGTGATGTGTTGTCATTGATGTCCAAGTTGTTGATATTAAAGGAAGTTGTATCATTGATGTCATGTCATGGTTGATAGAAATAACAAATGGATGAACTCCAAAGTGATCCCCTTATGGTGAAATAGCTCACAGGAATACGCTTTTCGAAGTACAAATGGTTAAGTGGTTGAGACATCCTAGATGTGTGGTTACGAACCCAAGTTTACTTGAGGAATAATTTAATGCAAATCAATAAATTTTCAAGTGAGACTATTCTATATGGATATTTGTCATCATGTAATTTCTGTTGATATGTGGAACGTCACCTAACTCCTCACGGTTAGATATTTATGGCCTTGTAAAGTTGGAGAACCCTCATGAGTATATAGATGCCCCTAGAAGGTCAAAGAATTCAAATTATTCTAAATGCTCCTAGAAGAAAGTTGACTAGTCAAAGTGGTTAGTCATGGGTTAAGTGGTTGCAATAAGAAAATAATTAAAAATAAATTAGTTGTAACTAGAACTAGAG
>SNQJ01S0066254.1:26172-40177 GCA_010110895.2 Picea sitchensis | reverse complement strand
ATATGCTTAGAGACATGGTTCGTGTAATTTCATATAGTACGTTAACACATCATAAGTTTATGTGATTTATTTACCAGATAGACAGAGGGAGTATGAGTTTGATCTGGTAAGAGACATCATGACCTTGCACTCTTAATATTTCGGGGGATAGGGACATCTTCCCTTATGCAAAATGTGGTTGAGGATTTTTCAAAGGTTCATGAAAGAAAGGGTATGTCACGATCCGAGAGAAACTATATGTTTTAAATGCATATTTAGTCTAATTCCTTTAAATAAAATGAAAACAAATGTTGAATCTGCATGTCCTTGCACTAATAATTGAACAAAAACTTGGAAATATGATGAGAGTTACCAGTCACATCCTTACTAGTACCGGATCACATGTGTTCAGTGTTGGAACTAGTACGATATCACCTTAGTGTAGAGTTCGTAATTAATACCGGAATAGAACATGGTCCCCTCTTTAATACCGGATAGGATCCAGTACCAGATAATCACAACAAGATTATTTGGTGTAGGGGTGGACCTTAGTATCGGATGAACATAGACGTGATCATTGGTGTTAGATAAGCACAAAGATGAACATTGTTTTCTGGTGCTTGAAAGAACTTTGACACAGATTTTGGTGGCAGTGACTTGTAGAAATAGTTGTTGTTCTGTGATCATATTCGATTGAAAAACCATGTAGTTACCAAAATTTTGTAGAGGAATAATGTAAGAGATATCTGTAAGAGGAGGGTATTATGAAATGACCAGTTACTGAGATGACATAACCCCTTTTCTTTCAGAACCAAGGTGATCATAGCTTCTGCTGGAATTTCCTCTTTTATTACAAAAATAACAATAATAATCCTAACTACTACTTTTTTGTGGATTTTTATCGAGCCTAGATTAGTTAATGCTCGCTGGTATTTTCAATTTTATAGAGTCTAAAAAACTTAAAGGAAACTCTCTATATTGTCCCGTGGATTTTATCAAGCCCGGATGAGTTCCTGCTCACCAGTGTTTTCAATTTTAAAGAGTCTGAAAAAATTAAAGGAAACTCTTTATACTGTCTCTTGGATTTTTCTCGAGACCAGGCCAGTTCCTGCTAAACCAAACCATTTCAGGTCTTTATCCTTACTAAACATTGTCATAAACTGTATCAACCTTATAGGGCCCCATCCATCTAGTAGACAATTTACCTTTAAAATGTTTGAATCTGCTATCATATAGGAGGGTCGAATCGCCTGACTGGAAGGACTTCTTTTTAATGTACTTGTTGTGCCATTTGGTCCTTTGCTCTTGTATCAGGGTGGTTCTTTGTAGAGCATCCTTTCTTATCTCATCAAGCTCATTTAATTGTAATAGCCTTTGTTTTTTAGCTTCGTTCAGGTCCATCCCTAATTGCATGGCAGTTTTGAAGGTTTTTACCTAAAACTCTATGGGAAGTAGTACCTGTTTCCCATACATAAACTCATAAGGTGTATGGCCTGTTGTATTTCTCCAAGCTATCCTTTAGGCCCACAAGGCCTTAGGCAACCTATCAACCCATTATTTTTTATGTAGTTGAACAGTCTTAGTGAGGATGGCCTCTATCACTTTGTTGGTCGATTCCACTTGGCCATTGGCTTGGGGGTGATAGGGAGAATACTTTCTGTGTTTGATCTTGTATTGTTCAGTAAGAGCCTTGACCAAATTTGAGGTGAATTGTGTCCCTTGGTCAGTGACTATTTCCCGAGGTACCTCAAAACGAGTGAAAATTTCCTCAAAAAGAAAGTCTACAACAGATTGTTCAATGGATGAATACAAAGCCTTGGCTTCTACCCATTTTGTTACATAGTTTGTGAAAAATAATATGTAATTTTTTCTATGGGACATGGGATTGATAGGTCCTACAAAATCTAAGGCCCATTTTTCAAAGGGTTCGATCACTACTTGGGCTTGGAGTGGAATTTCGTCAACTGTTGTAGGTTGTCCCATTCTTTGGCAATCATCGCAGCTGGCCATGTATTTCTTTGCATCCTTGAAGATGGTTTGCCAATAATAGCCAGATTGTAGAATCTTGTAAGATGTCATTTTTCCAGCAAAATGGCCTCCACATGGGCCATCATGGAAATCTTTGAAGATATCCTACATTTCGTCTTCCTGAACACATCTTTTGATTACCAAATCAGGTCCAGTTCGGTATAGGGTATCCTCATGCCACATATAATTGACACTTAGCTGAATATTTTTTTTTTTTATCTGGATGTCATACTTTGAGGAAGATTTCTGGTTACTGGATAGTTGTCTATGTCTACATGCCAAGGGGTGTAAGTAGAAATGGAAAATAAATTCTCATTCGCAAAATCATCATCCACTAGAGTACTGTCACCTGTATGAATAAGTCTAGACAAAAAATAAACAACCAAATTATCTCTTCCAGGCCTATCTATGATAGTGATATTGAATTCTTGTAGTAACAACAACCATCTAGTCACTTTAGCATTTGTAACAGATTTGTTCATTAGAAATATGATAGTTGAGTGGTCAGTGTGCATAAAAACTTCGTATCATGTTATATAGTGTCTAAACTTGTTGATGGCATGTACTACTGATAAAAATTCTTTTTCTTTGACAGTATAGTTTTCTTCAGAAGGTGAGAGGTTCTTGCTTCTCCACATCATCGACCTCTGCTAGACATGCTGGTGATGCCCCATCAATTAGTGACGTTAAGGTTGGTAAGAAGAAGACAACTATCAAATTTCCTTGTATGTTATGTGAAAGTGATCATTATTCTCACCTTTGGCCTCTTATGGATGAGGCTTCTTCTCTTTTGGAAAAGCTTCAACTTCCAAAAGGTTATTGTAAGATTTCCCCCAACCCATCATTAGTTGATAGACTGGTCAATCCAGTTCCATAAACGGTCAGTCCAGTTGATCATGTGGTCAATCTAGTTTCATCCTTGGTTGAACCACTAACCAAAGTAGTTGATCCCGTTCTATCGTCGATCAACCCCACTTTTCATCTGGAAAGTGAAACCCAAGTGATTGATCCAGTCCTGTCATTGGTCAGTCCCACCCCTCATCTGAAAAGTGCCAATGCAGTCAATCCCACTCCTCCTCTGACGAGTACAAAAGTGGTTTCTTTGGTCCCTTTGTTGGTCAGTCTGGTTGATCATGCCGCCAATATTGTCATGTCCTTAGTTGAACCAATTGAAAAAATGGTTGATTTGATCCCATATTCGGTCGATCCCACTCTCCCGTTAGAGAGTGCAACCGAAGCATTCGATCCGTTTCCACCTGTTGACCCCATTCTCCCCTTGGATAATGAAACCCGAGTGGTTGATTTGATGTCATTATCAATCGATCCTACTCTCCTGCTAGAGAGTAAACCCGATTCTTCCCACATTTTTCTCATTGATATAGAATCTACCGTGCCGGGGGGCATTCCTCCTTCTCCCGTGAAACCCCCTCCAAGTAATGAGGCCATCCTTTTTGATTGGGGTGTGATAAATTGACCTCGTCTTCCCTCTCACATTCCTTTCAAGATTACAGTATAGGTTTTTGGTTAGGACATTCTTCATACGTTGATAGATGAAGGTTCATCTGTTAGTATTTTGTCCTCTATTTCTTGGCAAGCTTTGGGTTATCCTCAGCTTGTGCTGGTTACCCAGACTCTGTTCAATTTTAACATAAGAACCAGTCACCCTTTAGAGATCCTTCCTCAGTTTCCTTTAAATTTGGGAGGGAAAACTGTCTTTATTGATGTTATGGTAGTCCAGGACCCCTTGGATTTCGATTTACTCCTTGGGAGAGATTATGTCTATGCCATGAAAGATATTCTGTCCACTCTTTTTCATGTGATATATTTCCCTCACAATGGAAGAATTGTGTCTATTGATCAACTTTGATACATTAGTCCTGACTTGATTACCAACCCAATGACCTCCCTAAATGGGTCTTATCAATAGTCAGTATCACCCCTACCACAGGTCAATTATGTGGCATTGTCTTCCATGCCTTCAGTTGCCGATGAAGATGACTTAGATCCTGTAGTTGACATGGTGATCTCTTCTGTAGGGCTATTGGAGCCTGAACTCCTTACCCCTGATGAGACCCTCGACATGTGTTCCTTCCAGAGCATTCTTCTTCCATCTAGTGAAGATCTCTTGGAAGCCATGACCAAGTTTTGTCCCTTGACATGGTGTCCTTCCAGATCGTTATCCTCTTGGAATCCATGATCAAGAATAAGCTACAAGCATAGTTTCTCTTCTCTATGGAAAGATCGTTAAAAAATGAAACAAAAGCTATGAGCACGGTTTTCCTCTCTGTGGAAATCTCGTTAAAAAATGAAACAGAGGCTACGAGCATAGTTTTTCTTTTCTATGGAAATCTCATTAAAAAATGAAATAGAAATCTAGGGACTGAACCCATAGCCTTGAGCATAGTTCTTTTCCTATGTCAAGCTCATTAAAAAATGAAACAATCACCTCTCCTGTCAGGTTGAGTCTTTCGCCAGATCTCGTAGATGTCGAGTCGAGTCTCTCGTTAGGTCTCGTATTTGAACCTTCATTTCAACCACATGTATCCTTTTTCTCCATCTAGTACATAAATTGGTGACAACCTCAAAGTCGGTGAATGAATTGAAGCTTGGGGGACATGTATCCAACCTTTGATGATCATTTCATTCTGGAGTTAAGCCGTAGCTTTCAATATGGGGGCAGAGTATTGAGCTTAGTCTTTTTTCTTTCTCTCTCTCATAAAAACATGAGAATGTAACTGAGCAACCTTTTATCTCTTTTTCGAGCTTGCATGGATACACAAAAAAGGAACCCCCTGGAGTCTCCTTTAATCTCTTTTCAGACTCTCTAAACATGAAAATATTGCTGAGTGCTCTTGCTTCCTTTCACACTCGTTAAAAGGTTTGAAAGGGCATCTTTCGAGTGGTATTTTATCTCTTTTTTGGCCTCTTGAGACTAATATTATGAAAAAAGGACAACCCTGGAGTCATATTTAAGTTCCTTTCAGAATCTCTAAACATGAAAAATCACCGATTTTATCTTCTACGGACTCGTTAAACAATCATACATTGAAGGGCCCATATGGGACCGAACCCTTACTTCTTCCAGTTCATTAAACAAAGGAATAAGGGCTTACCGAAGGTCAGTTATATCGAGCATGTGTTACCCTCCTTGATATCGTTAAATCAAAAAGAGGTACTCATTTATCTGGATGGGGGAAAAAATTGAAGGAAACAAGCCAAGAAGTTTTTGAGAACATTACCAGTAACTCTTACATCGCCCTTGAACATGACATTTTATCTTTGCACGCATTTTAATCCGCTGAACCTCTGCACTGAACCAATCCTCTGAGTTTCCTTACTCCTTTGGGTCAACTGATGAAAGTCACAGTATCCATTGCATTATCAGGTTTTGGTCCATGTCAAGTTTCTATTGTTGTGCCTCAATGTTAAAGGGAAGTATCTGCCTCGAGAGTCAACCGTCACAAATATCCTGTTTCAATACTCGTGTCAGTCCATGTTCATTTTATCTACCAATTTACATCTCTATGTCAGTTTTGTGTCATTGATGGGGGATACATCAAGGCCCTTCTGCGACGAGCCCATTCCCATCGACCTCAACACATTATCCGGGAAGTAGACTTAGAAACCAGTTAGTACCTTGGGACCTGCATGCCTCAATGGTAGCCATCCTCGCTTTCGATAGTGGGTTTACATCATTGACCCTTGATTGGGTGATTCCATGAATATTCAACTTCAACTCATCTATTCACATTCATTAGAATGTACTAGGGTACCTTGGGAATCATTGACATCAATGGTGATTTCCCTCGCACTTGTTAACAATTTTCCTCATTGACCGGTAATCAAGTGGTTTCTACCATGTTCGACATCAGGACATCTATCCACATGGTTATATTCGTACTGCATCAGGATCAGTGAGAAGACCCTGGGTTGAGTGATCACTCTGGTATGTACTTTTCCCAGGTTGCGACGAAGTTTCTCTTGAACATTCACACATATACTGTCACATAGATCCACGTTTTATTGGTCTGTGGCTATGTCTTATTGTCTCATAGATCCACTATGTATTTTTCATGGCTACGATCATTTCATGTCATGGAAGTATAGATCCACATTGTATATTTGGTGGGTATACCTCTTTGTTAATATAATTATGGATCCACAGTGTATTTTATGATGGCCATACCTTGAAAGTCTTTATCACTCAAGAATAGTTATGCCTGCCTTGGGTTTGAAACATGTCATAATATGTGTTTTATGGTTGTGTTCAACTTCTACCAGGTTTTGTGAGTTCGTACCCTTGCTCGAAAAATACTACAAAGTACTATTGTCATCAATTTTTGTCTTCTAACTTTGCACTTTGGAGGGCAATCTATTACACCTCAAAATTACTCACTCCAATGATGACCTATTGTCATCATCGCCAGTGTCGCAAGTGTCTCATTTTGGTTGCAAGTGCCGCAAACATCATACTGTCATATTGCTTATGTCATGTCTCTAACGACATCATAAGGACACTTAAGACACCTTAAAATACTAGTTTAAGAAGGAGAAATCATCTGATGAGGAGAACAAATATTTTTCCATTGAGAAAACCACTTAAAAATGAATTTTTAAGAGCAGTGCTCCCCTACTGATTGTCAGGGAGTGCTAGCGCTCCTTAGCCTTCTTTTGGGGGAGTGTTGTGGCACTCTGTGAACCCTTCTGGGGGAGCGCTAGGATTTTTGAGAAATGTTTGGGGAAACAGTCCCCTACCCACTATCAAAGAGTGCCAGCACTCCCTAACCCTCTTTGGGGGAGCATTGCAATGCTTTGTATACCCTTTTGGGGGAGCGCTGGCCTATTTGGGAGTATTATGTTATTGAGAAAATCAGGGGAAGATCCCCCTTATCTCTGGAGTTGGTTGGATTTGAATTTGAGGTCAAGGCTACATCTTAGGGAAGATCCATAACGGATAGAGAAGGATCCTCAACCTATCCTAAGAATCTCTAAGGTGGTTGAGTCTCTCAAATCTTATATAAGGAGGCCTTCTCATGGTGAAATATACATGGAGAAATAGAGAGATACCAAACTTATGATCTCATAAGGAAGGTATCAGTGAAGCATAGGAATTTTTTTGGTGGATCATTTGAGCAAAGGGTCTGGACAAAGAGAGCTTGGTGAAGTTGTTGCATCTACATCTATGGTTGTAATCACTTTGCTTTGTTTTCATTAATATATATGTGCTTGGCCTGTTTCTTTCAAGGTTGTGTATTTCTACATGCTACATGAACTTGTCTTTCATAGATAGATCTAGTTTTGGATTAATCATGGTAGAATAGGAAGTTGTTTTGTCTTTGTTGTTATTGATTTCCAGGACTTGTCAAGGAGCTTGGAGATCGGAGCTCAACTCGAACCGGAACAAGGAAAAACATCGAAAAATGTACATACATCTTCTTCCTTATCTCTATTTGATTGACTTAGCTAGGTTTAAAAGGATGTCAGTGACCAACATTAGCACCTCTCTGTCTTAGTCTTAGGAGTCTAGATCCCAAGAGGGAATCCACTTGTTTGCAGGGGGATTTTACTGTAACAACTATTTTCTTCAGTGTCATTTCTACAATCCCTTCAGGTTACACTGCTTGGAAACTCCCTGAAAAGGATTTATAGCAAAAATTCTAGACCTTGTTGAATTTTATCTTATTCTAGAGAGAGAAATTGTAGAGCATGCCACACACAGAATATTTTATGTATCGATCTAAAAAAGGTATAAACCATACTAAATACTATACTATAACCATTGCATTTGGTCTCACTGAATTGGGATCTGTTGTGAAGAATTTATGACATTTTTACTCAGAACACCTGTTTTAGACTAGTTTTAGGACTAGCCACAAACCCTATCTTCCACAGAGTGTAACTCCCAAACTAAAACGACCCACAAGATGAATTGTTTATCACAATTACTTGGATATGTTGTCTCAACAACATAAATATTTCACTTTCTGAATCATTCTAGAAAAATATTTATTGTGAACATGGTGAGATGACATGTAAATAACATACCTTAGAAAACATCATCAAAAGACTTTATCTTCCCTTGAATTTCGGCCTTCTTTACTTCACCTTCCCTCTAAAATTCACCTTATATCTCTTTTGGTTACCTCAATCACTTGTAGATATTCAATATTCTCAATAGCTGCTAATGGGAGACCCTTTGTCTCTTATTTATACTCTCCAAGTAGCTTCCTCTAGAAGTATCCACTTAACCACTTTGTCCACTTATCCACTTTTTCCACTTAGGAAACTCTCCACTTCGAGTTGCAACTAATTTATTTTTAATTGTTTTCTTGTTGTAACCACTTAACCCATAACTAACCAATTTGACTGGTCAACTTCTTCTAGGAGCTTCTAGAATAATTTGACTTCTTTTACCTTCTAGAGGCATATAGATAACACATGAGGGTTCTCCAACTTCACATGGCCAGAACTCTCTAACCATGAGGAGTTATGTGACATTCCAAATAACACCAAAACTGGCATGACATATATTATACATATGGAATAGTTTCTCCTCAAATTCATTGATCTTCAATACATTAGGACTTAATCAAAATTGGGTTCCCTAACCACATTGTTGGGCTACTCAACCACCTAACCATTTGGACTTTACAAAGTGGCTTCCCATGAGGGATTTCACCATAAGGGGACCACTTTGGAGTTTATCCATTTGGTTCTTCCTATTAACCATGACATTCCATCAATGATATAACTCCCTTTAATGTCAACACATCATTATGACACCAATTGACATCAACCCTTTGAAAACAATTACAACAATGACCATATAAACAATAATAAATATATCAATGATATAAACACATCATTATGACAATACTTGACATCAACCATTGACATCCATCCTTTGACATCAATGGCAACATAAGACAACAATCTTCGCCTTTGGCATTGACGGTAACACCAACATTGATGTCAACACCAATCATTGATGGCAACACTTGTACATGGAAATGATCATTCTCCCTGTGTGATCTCCTCATAAATGTTCTTCTCACCACATCAATGTGAATATCTCTCCCCCATTTACATCAATGGAAAAGAGTAGTTCTCTCCTTGGGGATGCTCCCCCTTCCTAAGCTCTCCTTGGGGATAATCCCCTTGTGTTAGCACTGAAAGTCACACTTTGAATGCTAAAGTGTAATCTAAGAACCCATCAGAAAATAAAAGATAATTTTGGTTTTGAATAGTTTCATCAACAAGATGGATAAATAAAGAGAGAGGGCTACAAACTATAGATCATTAGGCTACAACAATGGGCAATGGAGTCACAAACATCCTACTCATCGAGGGCACAAAAGTTGCTCAATAGAAAACAAGATTATATGCTGATAAGTGGAAGAATTAAGAAGGAAAACATAAGGTATAATGTTCACTAAACAAACATCCTCTCAATTTAATGAATCAACAAATACTTGAATATAAACAATGTCTAATGGGAAAAATACAACAGATCCTCTATTGCTTAGGGATCCATAAATCATTGACAGCCTTTGATCTTCAAATCTGCAATATATTCAAATAAGAAGAAAATATAAAAATAAGAGTTACAATCTGAAATCACATCTCTCATGAGTCTCCAATAGCAGTAATGATTACAATCATAAAATGCCCACAGGCTTACAATTGAACACACACAAAAAAATTGCCTACTCCTACTCTCTCTAGCCTCTCTTGGCTCATGAATTCCTCTCTCCAAGAGATATTTACTTACTTAAATATAAAATAGAATCCTCATAACCTTAGGAGGTCGAATCCCATCTCCTCCGTTGGATTCTAAACCTTGGAGATAGGTGGCAACAATCAAAGAGACAAAAATCCAACAAACTGTTAATTTTTAGGAATTTGTTGGAAGTCATTAATAAAATGTCTCCACCTCATTGCATGAGTCCTTTGCTAGAGATAAATATTATGTGCAGGTGTCCCTTGACATCTAAATTATCCTTTATAATCGATTTGAATCCTCCTTTACAGGTGGAAACCTCCCAACAAGGCGAATATCAAAACCGTGACCGTTATAGGAAATTAGGTAGCGTCATTGTAAAACAGTTGGTAGCGCCACTTCTATGTCTAATATCTCTCAAACGATAACACATTTTGAAACACTTAGAGATTTGTTTGTTATTTGTTATGTTATGAACAAAAACCTCCTCAATTTTTCAAAAATACCTTCTCAATTGTTCACAATCGAAGTTACAAGTTAGTGTCTCAAAACTGGTAGAATAACTCTGCACAATTTGGTCTCTACCATAATTTAGGTAGCGAATTTAGGTAGCGCATGTTTGTGTATCCTGTTGAAAATTTGGCAGCACCTCCACTTGAACGTTGACAAATTTGGTAGCATTTGACATGAAAACGGATTTGGTAACAACCTATGGAATTGATAGTGCCATCATTACACTATTAGAGGTTATTTAGTTGCTTATGGAGAGGCAGGCCTCTTCTAGCTGCAAATTCTTGTGCTAACATAGGCTCCATGGGGGATAGATTCCTCCCTATGAGGCTCTAATAACTCTTGTACTTTTAGTTCCCTATCCATTGGCATGCTCCCAACCTTTAACCTCTGTAATCTTCTTTTATCCGTGACCTTCAACCAAAACTAAATGCAAATGAAAATTGAAACTGACAAAAATGATGAAAACAATGCTTTTCCAAACAAGCCTATTGCACACACCTACTCTATTTATTGGTAAAATGAAGCATTCAAGTTACATGAAACAACCAATGAAGCCATTTCATCATTTTTTCAACTGTTTGAAGCTTTGAAATGTGCTTCCTTAAGAACCAGAGATAATTCCTACTTGAAGGCACGTAAAAGAAACATTTGGCAATACACTTTCCATTGAAAAAATCAGTGAGCCTAGGCTCACTTTATGCTTGCAAATAGGATGCAAATGGATCCTGAAAAACATCATCAATACTTGCCCCTGTGACATTGCTTTGTGTAAAAAGGAAAAGTATTGCATTAGGTCCTTCCTCCACCATGCTTGGTTGTTGCATTGCTTGCTGATTTTATGATTCATTCTCAATGCATATGGCCTTGGTCCACTCCTGGTCATGAGGTGTATTAGGAAAAAGGATTAGGGATGCTTGTCTTTCTTTAATTTCAACCTCTCTCATCTGCTCACATGGAATTTGATCTTGGCTGCTTGATGAAACTGAGATTGTATCTTCAAGAGGAATAGGGGACTGAAAGGGTAGTCCATCACAATAAGAAGTGACTGGGAAACTACATTCTTCTGTCTTATATTCATATTGTGAGGGATACTCATCATAGCTTGGCTTATGGTCCCAATTTCTCATTTTTCACCTTCTAAACTTAGATTATCATCTTTTTCAGCAACAAAAATATGACATGAGGGTTGAAACAAGCTATTGTTGCTTTGATGGGAAGGGTATTTCTCTGATATAAGGTCTTCAACATATTGTTCATGGAAATCATCTTCATAATCATCATACAAAAGTGAATCAATGACCATTTGACTATTAATGGCTGAGGGGATTAGAACAATAGCTGGGGCAGCTAGTTGTTCAATTAAAACATCCTCATAGTCATCAAAACTTGGCAAATCATGGCACACTGGTTCATTAACAATAAGAGGGATTACAACAACAACTGGTAAGCTATGAATTTGTTCATGAAAAGCTGCAACACTATCCTCATGATGAAATAACTCTAAACCTAAGATGACCTATTGACTTAAAGAATCAAGAAAAGGAGGAGATAAGAAAATGATGGATTGTCCATATTGATCTTTCTCTTGGGGATCTAGATTTTGACATGAATGATGCATTTGTTCTTCAAATTTAGGAAAATAATTATGAAACTCATCATCTAATTCCTTCTCTCTGCAATCATCCCCTTCATCATCACTGCTAGAGGAATCACTTGTTGAATCCTGAATATATGATGCATACCCCTCACAACAATTCTCAAAAAGTCTTTTTGCTGGATAAATTGTCTTGCAATGAGAATAAAAAACATCATGAAAGTCCTTCAAAGAGGAAATACTAGAAGAAGGGAGTGTTCTATACCATTGCCTTGCATATCCTTCCAATCAATACATGAACATTTTCATTAATATATCAAGCTGCTGCATCACAACGTGAAATTCATGAACATGCTCAACAAGGCTGCCATTCTCACCTTCATAAAATCTGGGCAGTAGATCTTGCCATTCATCAATTTGAGGAATGAGATGTGGATAACCATCTATGGATGAGAAATTGAGTGGGGAAAACCTCCTGTCTAGGATAGCCTTCATAGCCATTTAATTTGTCTCATCCCCAGTGGAGTCACCAACAGATTCTGAACAATGGAGTCGCCATGGTGAATGTGCAGTCTTGAAGTTGTCCAACTTTAGTCACCATATAAAACTGGAGCTGTGCAATGTCATTCTTCCCAGGGAGCTTTTCAATCTGCTCAAATCCATCCCCGACAATGGCGCCAAATATGTTATCACTGAAAGTCACACTTTGAATGCTAAAGTGTAAGCTCAACACCCATCATAATGTAAAATATAATTTTGGTTTTGAATAGGTGGCTCAACAAGATGGAGAAATAAAGGGAGAGGGAAACAAACTGTAGATCAGTAGGCTACACCAATGGGCAATGAGGTCACAAACATTCTACTCATCAAAGGAACAAAATCTTATCAAAAGAAAACAAGATTATATGATGATAGGTGGAAGAATGAAGAAGGAAAACATAAGATAAAATGTTCACTAAAAATAGATCCTCTCAATTTAATGAATCAACAAAAACTTGAATATAAACAATGACTAATGGGAAAAATACAGTAGATCCTCTACTGCTTAGGGATCCATAAATCATTGATAGACTTTGATCCTCAAATATGCAATATATTCAAATAAGAAAAAATATAAACATAAGAGTTACAATCTGAAATCATAGCTCTCATGATTCTCCAATAGCAGTAATGCTTACAATCATAAAGTGCCCACAGGCTTACAAATGAACATACACTAAAAAACTGCCTACTCCTACTCTCTCTAGCCTCTCTTGGCTCATGAATTCCTCTCTCCAAGAGATATTTACTTACTTAAATAGATAATAGCATCCTCATAACATTAGGAGGTTAAATCCCATCTCCTCCATTGGATTATAAACCTTGGAGATAGGTGGCAACAATCAAAGAGACACAAATCCAACAAACTGCTAATTTTCAGAAATTTGTTGGAAGCCATTAATAAAATGTCTCCACCTCATTGCATGAGGCCTTTTATGGAGCTAAATATTAGGTGCAGGTGTCCCTTGACATCTAACTGATCCTTGATAATCCATTCGAATCCTCTTTGACAGGTGGAAACCTCCCAACAAGGTGAATATCAAAACCGTGACCACTACATGAAATTAGGTAGCGCCGTTGTAAAACAGTTGGTAGCGCCACTTCTATGTCTAATATCTCTCAAACCATAACACATTTTGAAAAACTGAGAGAGGTTTTTTTTATTTGTTATGCTGTGAACAAAAACCTCCTCTAGTTTTCAAAAATACTTCTCAATTGTTCACAATCAAAGTTTCAAGTTAGTGTCTCAAAATTGGCAGAATAACTCTGCACAATTTGGTCTCTACCAGAATTTAGGTAACGAATTTAGGTAGTGCCTGTCTGTGTATCCTGTTGAAAATTCAGCAGTGCCATAAAAATTTGTAGAACCTCCAATTGAACATTGACAGATTTGGTAGCATCCGACATGAAAACGGATTTGGCAACAACCTATGGAATTCATAGTGCAATCATTACATTGTTAGAGGTTATTTAGTTTCTTATGGAGAGGCAGGCCTCTTCTAGCTGCAAATTCTTATGCTAACACTTTGTTTGGGTGCCTTTGAGATTCCTCTAAATAATATCCCCCCCTTTGGACAAGGGATATCACTCTGACGCAATGTTGATGGAATGGATGCCAATCATCTCTCCTC
>SNQJ01S0066253.1:8066-48243 GCA_010110895.2 Picea sitchensis | reverse complement strand
AATGTTTACTAAGTTTGAAGGACTGTGGTGAGCTCTGTGGTCTCTCTGTTGTCCTTTCACGAATATACTAGTTACTTCCGTTCTTGCGTTTTGTATGGGCTTGTCATGAAGCTTATCGAGGATGCTTCCTACATGATGGATTAATGCACCATAACTTAGGGTTCAATGCATCTGCGACAGTTTCGTACTTTTCATTACACTTACTTTTCCGTTTCCAGTTGGCGTGTTTAATGTGATGTTCCATCAGTCCTTGTCGTGCCTTAATTCCACTTAGTGCTGTCCTATCATCCTACTTTTGCCGACTTTCTGTTTCCCACTCGTTTTTCTTTGGCATGTAACCATTGTTCTTGCCTTTGCTACATTCATGTTTCGAGCGTCCTGTGGATTGTTTATCTCTAGCTTGATTTGCGTTTTTTTCAATTTTTTTTTACTGTGCGGTGGGTGGTCGACTGTCCTTATACAGCTTCAGTCGACTCCCGTTGATCATTCCTCTGAGGTCTGTACCTACTAAATCTATTAACTGCACAACTCCACTGTCTGTTACATATTTTACCTCGTATGGTCCTAACCAATGCATTCTCAGATTTCCTAGGTGCTGGAACGATTTGATGTCATAGAGCAATACTAGATCTCCTTCCTTGAAAGTCTTCTTCTTGATGTCTCGATCGTGCCATGATTTGTCTCTGGCCTTCTACACTTGTTGATGGAATCCTTCCAGGATTCAACCTTCCTCCATTGCTAACAGCTGGTTCAGTCTTTCATGTATTGAGCCGTGTTCTGTCATTTGTGTGATAGCTGCTACGTGTAAGCTGGGTACTAAAAATTCTAATGACACTACTGCTTCTTGGCCATAGACTAGTTTGAATGGTGTGTGCCCTGTCAACATTTTGCATGTCTTCCTATACGCCCATAATACTGCTGGTACTTTAAGGTCCCAGTTGTCTTTGTTGACGTTATAGATCTTTGTCAGTGCGTTCTCTAGAATTTTGTTGAAGGATTCTACTGTGCCATTCACCTATGGATGATACGGTGTTCTTTTCTGGTGGTGAACTTCAAACTCTTCGAGCATCACACGGATGGTGCTATTTATGAAATCCGTGCCTTGGTCGCTCATCAAAACTCTTGGGCACCCAAACCTAGTAATTACTTGTTCAAATAAGTAGTGTGCAACTATCTCCGCACTACAGTCTTTTACTGGTGCGACTTTCACCCACCTTGTTAGGTATTCCGTCGCGATGATGATGTATCTTGCCTCTGTTTTTTTGGCTTTTGGGTTAATTGGTCCCACAAAGTCTATTGCCCATTTATCAAATACCTGTAATGTCACTTGCTTTCATAATGGCATCTCATCCCTTCTGTTGGGTTTTCCTACCCTTTGACAGACATCGCATCCCTAACAATACTCATTCTATTCTCCGTGAATCGTTGGCCACCATAATCCTGCACGGAGTACCTTCTACGCGGTAGATTTTCCTACAAAGTGTCCTCCTGCCAATTCCTCGTGGGATTCTTCTAAAATTCTTGGTCATTCATTCTCTAACATGTATCTTCGTAAAATGCTATCTGCGCCCATTTTATATAGATGTCCTGCGATCAGTTGATAGTCGACTGCGCGAACTACCAAGTTCTTATTCTGTGCGGTGGTATATTCTTGCGGTGCGATACCTGTGCTCAAGTACTGGGTGATATTTGAGAAGTAGTCATCAAAAATATGTATTGATAATAATTGTGCATCCAAAAAGTTTTCTTCTAAGTTCGTGGGTTCTCCATTTGTGACCCGTGATCAGTGGTTAGGTCCTGCATTTAGTTTTCCTAGTTTGACTATTACTTCAAAGTCAAATTCTTGAAATAATAGTAACCATCGATATATTCTCCTCCCCAACACTAGCTTGTTGACTAGGTATTTTAGGGATGAGTGATCTGTGAACATCTTAAAATATTTTCCCAATAGGTAGTGTCTGAACTTCTGTAGTGCGTAAACCATAGCTAGGCCTTCTCTTTCTGTCATGTTATAATTCTATTCTAAGTCTGATAGTTTTCTGCTTGTGAACGCTATCAATTGATCCAAGTCTCCTGCTCCTGGATGTGCTAAGATAACTCCAAGTGATATCGCTGATGCATCTACATGCACATGGAATGTCTTTCCCCAGTCTAGAAATACTAATATTGGTTCAGTGACCATCTTTTCCTTCAGAGTATCCATACCATGTTGACACTCATCGTTCCATTGGTACTTTGTATCCTTTCTTAATAGTTTTTCCATTGGTGTTGTGAT
Source organism: Picea sitchensis (assembly GCA_010110895.2). Taxonomy (NCBI): domain Eukaryota; kingdom Viridiplantae; phylum Streptophyta; class Pinopsida; order Pinales; family Pinaceae; genus Picea; species Picea sitchensis. The sequence goes on along the minus strand of SNQJ01S0066253.1, from coordinate 45,968 downwards.
CCGCGCATATCCTTTGATGAATTTCCTATAGTATCATGTGTGTCCTAACGTCGCTCGTAGCTGACTGACTATTTTTGGTGCTGGTAAATTTACGATAACTACGATCTTTGCCGGATTGATCGATATCCCTTGTTTGCATACTATATGGCCCAATAGTATCCCAAACGATGTTCCAAATATACATTTCTTTATGTTTAGTGATATTTGACACTTTCTGCATCATTCTAGCATCAAGCATAAAAATTCCACATGTTTTTTCAACAGACTATAGACTGTCTAGTCATCCAGGTATACTTCGAGAAATTGATGGATGAATTCTTTAAATGCTGCGATAACCACTCTGGAGAATATTTTTGGTGCATTCTTCAGTCCAAATGACATGACTATAAATTGGTAAGATCCCCATTCGATCGTGAACTTTGTCTTGTATCTGTCCTCCTGTGCTATCTTAATCTGATGGTAGCCTGAGAATCCATCAGTGAATGAGTAATCTTCGTGTCCCCCCACATTCTCTAACACTTCATCCGTGAACGGTGTAGGGAATGGGTCGTGTAGACATGCATCATTCAACTTCCTCAAGTCAACGCATATCCTAATCCCTCTTCCTTGTTTCTTGTCCTGTACGACCATCGATCTTATCCATTCTGATTCCTCGACTGGTTTGATTATGCTGTCTTCGAGCATCCAGTTGATCTCCTCTTTAACTTTTTTCTTATATATGGGGTTCAGTCTATATGGTCGTTGTCTAATTGGTATCGCTTAAGGTCTGAGAGGTATCTTCATCTCTCCTAGTTCTCTTTCTATACCCTTCATCTCTGTAAATGTTGTAAGAAACAAGTCGCCGTACTCGCGCAACAACTCTGTGATGCTTTCTACTGTTGGCTCATCCCAGTAGTCTCCAATGATGGCCATTTTGGGATGTTCAACTATTTCAATGTTAACTTTCTTTACCTTGATTAACGCGGAAATAACTTTGGATTCTATGGGTGGTCCCTTCACATCTCTTTATCCTTCTACTTCTTCAATCTGAATGTCGCACGAGTCATCTTGGTCTGGTGCTTCCTCTTGTACATGGTAACATGACAGTAGTTCCTTGACCGTCTACTTATTTCACTGTTGCTCTTCGGTAATAAGTTCTATTTCCGGTTCTTCAATGAATATGATTCCTCTGATCCGTTTTAGAGCTGCATCTATGTTGGGGTTCTCATGCTCGAATGAGAAAGTGATGGTAAATTTATGTTGCAATGTTGTCCATGTTGTAGTTCCTTTGCGCAATTATTGATCTGTATGCCAGTTCGCTGGTATGCCCTCTAAAGTGTGAATGAAGTGGTGAGGCCATTCCTTTGGTGGTGTCATTTTCCACAACGTTTTTCACTCCTACAAGTGTTTCGCTGGTGTCCCTAATCCTTCATATCTCTGTTTTTTGTTGTTTTTCTGTTCCACGTCGAACCTTATGCGCAGTAACCGCTTACATTGGTACCAGTTTGTGATAGTCTACTTGTGTGCGCCCCACCATCTTGCGGGTGTGGTCTTGATTGCTAAATTCAGTGCTAGTAGCCTCTGGTTCTCTAATACTTCATCTTCATATTGTGTCAAGAATGTTTCCAAATAATTTAGTCTGTGGAAACTGGGTGTTTCTTTGATTTCTATGCCTATCCAACGTACTGTGTGGTCTATTCTTGCACATCTTCTCATGGATACTTCGTGTAGTCTTTGATGCTAGTTTTCTAACCCGATGTCTAAATCTGTTGTGCATGAACTAATGCTCCGCCAACTGAGTACCCCGTCTGCAGTTGGGTTTACGTAATCCTCATCGTGTGTAGTTGTTCTATACAACTGGCCAATCTCCTCTAAGTCTAGGCTAGTGGGTTCTACGAACCTTTCCCCTTCTGATGGATCTACTATGACCTTGTAATCTCTGGATTCAAATGTCATTTTCCTTGTCTTCAAGTTAATTATGGTTTGGTTGCCAAACGCCCAATCTAGACCGAGTAGTGTCAGGTACATTGTTGTGCCATCTACTATTTTGATGACTTCAAAGTCTTCTTTAGTGTGCACTCCATCAAGATCTACTGTTACTCCTTTCGGTCTCCCTAATGGTAGGAACCTATGTTGGTTTGCTAGTTTTAATTGGACATTTGAGTAACCTAATGTTGGCTCTCCCATGCATTGCCAGTTTTTCTTGGGTAGCACATTCACTTCGGATCCTAGGTCCAATATGATGTCTCCCATATTGAAATCCCCGATGTTATCATTCAATCTAAATTCCCTACTTGTTCTTCTTCTTGTGTGTAGGTGATTGACAGGTTTTAGTTCTAGCTTTTGTTCCGTTTCACTGCTACATTTCTCTAGGTTTTTTTGCAACATTTTCCCATATGAAGGATCACTTAACATTTTTATGCATGATTGCAAAAAGTATTTGATAGTACTTACTTGTCCCTTGGGTGGCATTCTTTTGGTATGATCCAATGATGGCGACATTTCGTATTCTGGGGCTTCTTGGACTGGTTGCACAGTGGAATTCGATGTTGTGTCCACCTTCTGAAATTCTTGTCTGGCTTCCTTAAAAGTCTCCTTTTCTTTGGGCGCGTCGAATTGATTTCTTGGTTCATTGTTCTTCTTTACCCATTGGTTCGGTGCGGGTTCCTATCGGACTGCATCGTTTCCTGTCTTCGTTCCTCCACAAGTGACTATATTGATGTTCCGTCCATCCTCCCTTGCTTTGGCTGAAATCCATTGAACATTCTAGTTGTTCTAGTTCCTCTTTTCCTGGATCTTTACTAATAGTGTCGGACATTCCTCTGTCTCGTGATCCGATGCACGACAATACATACATGTCGCTGGAAGCAGTGGGCATTCCCATGCATAATGTCCTGGTCGCTGACAATTGTGACATGTGATTGGTCCTCTGCCACATCCGAAACCTCCTCCATCTTGACCTCCTCCTCAATAGCCTGCTCGGTCCCCTCTCGACGCATTGTATTGTGGTTCCTGATTATACTGCACGGTATTATACTGGGGTTGCGCTGGGTTGTACTGTGGCTGTGCATTATTGTATGGTTGTTGCGTAGTATTGTACTGCTGTTGTGCAATGTTGTATGGAGCTGGGGCTTGATTAAACTATGGCGCTTCTTGCCCAGTCATCATTTCGGCCTGTACCCTGTATGCATCTGATGTTCTTTCCCGCATCAGCTCCATAGTTCTGCAATCTTTGTCGTTCTAGCCCACTAATTTACAAAAGGTGCAATAAGAATTCTTTGGAATTGTCTGGTACTTCTACATCATCATGCAATGATAAGGGTCATGACTCGGTTTCTTACATATTTTGCACCATAATCCTCCCTGTGGTAGCGGGTTTGGCATGCCTGTTTCCATATACTGTGCGAATGTTGGACACTCATTCTTGTGGTGTCCTTTCGTCCTGCATGTGGTGCACCAAACGACTTCTCGTTTGTCCTTGTTCTTATTCCGGTTCAACTCAAATTTTAGGTTCTTCAAATCCTCCTTCAATTATTCAATAGCTGGGTCCATCTGTTGGTACTGGTTCTCTTCCAACTGCAAGGCTTCCTGTAGAGCCTCGACCTGCTTCTGAAACTTCTGCTGTCGTAAGGGATATTTTAGGTGTGGGAGTAGTGAGTTAACAAACAGGTGCCGGTGCTGCATCTCGGTCATAAGGTATTTTAACTTCCCCTTCAGTTGCTTGAATCTCTGGTCAATCTGCCATACAGACTCTCCTAGTTTCTGTCTTATATCGATCATATCATTCATGTACTAATCCTCTAAGCTTGGCTTCTGGAACTCATTAATCATTAGATTCTTAATGTTTGCCATTGTCCTCGTCATCCTAGGGGCACTATTCGTGTCTAGACTCATGTACTATTCTAGTGCACAGTCTCTTAGTGTGATCGCTAGCTGCACAAGTTTTGTATCTTCATCAATGACCTGTTTTGACTCCCAAATATTTGCACAAATGAACAAATTCTTCTCAGGGTATTTTTCTACTTCTTCTTGAAATTATGGTAATCTAATAGTGGGATCGTGTCCTGCCATTCTAAATATTGAACTGCTACCTCTGCCAGGCAGTGTAGATACTTGACTAGTAATGCCTGAACTAGCTCCTCCAGTTGTTGCTCCTGCAGTAGATGTACTTCTTGCTGTTGGACTTCCTCTGAATTTCTGTTGTCTAAACGGTGGTGTTGTCTATGGTGTATTGGTCGCACATGGGTTTATGGGTTCCACACTAACATTAATATGGAAAGGATGGCTACCTTCTCCTCCCATTCTTGGGCCTCTTGTTTTCCTCTTATAGGTTGCGCGTAGGATTTCCTCAATCTGCTCCACAACCCGGAGATCCTCTACCTCTTCCTCATCGCTTGCCAAGCCCTCCCTCACAGCTATGACTCTCTTCTTGGTATTCACCTTATATTGGTAGGTTACTCTGCTATGCGTCGTTCCTGATGACGCAAAGATCCACTTAAGCTGGTCATCATCCATCAATATCGGGTCCAAGAGTTCCTCCTCCTTCTTGCCTTTATCCTCACCTTCTTCCATCTCTCCTCTCTCTGTCAATGCTTCCCCCCTTCCCCCATGCACACAGGGAAATATAGCTATCTGACTCCATTGTCATTACCCCTTTGTTATATAGCAGTATTTTAATAGAAGTATACAGTGATCGAATGTACCTTCCATGGGGTTCGCGTACAAATTCCTGCTTTGCTGCACAGTATGACTTCACTGTGTCGACTGCAAACTCTGTAATGAAGCCTGCCACAATATTGTCAAGCCAAAATTCGACTGCGTGGGTGAATTTTTTGTTCACCTGTTGTAACTGCTCAACCCGTACTGGGGTCCAATCTAGCTGTCGGATCCGGTTTGTCACGTGGTTATCTTTCAACCGTAGTATCCACTCCTGCAGTAGGTGGGGAAAATCACAGAGAAAAACTTCACGTAAATATGTAAGCACGTATTTATCCAGATATTTGTGAGGTGTGATGCTAGGGTTTCTATTGTCTTTCTGGGCAAACTCTAGCTCTTTAGTTCTCAACCAGCCTTTGATTTATGCTTTCATGGGGTTCCATGATCTCAACATTCCCTTCTAATGGCTCAACGGTCTTCTGGTTTCACTCATTATTTTCTCATGCATTCTATCTTATCTACTTAGTCCTCTCTTGTTCCCCTTAACACAACAACAAAACCATTTGTTGGTTTTATGAACGAATCTTCCCTACTACCTGCGTTGTTGACCCAGGGTTCATATATTTCAGGGTACCAACAATGCCTAAAACTATCGGCCCTTCTGGTAAACCAGGAGGCAACACAATACATAGGATGCACTGTGCAGTCTCACCCGAAATAGATTTAAATGGGTGGCTGTAAGACTCAGGTGTTTATAGCCTAGGATTGAGCGAGAGATATGGAATTTGTATTCTGAGCCATTTATTATAACTTGTGTTACAAACTACTGTTATTCTCTTTTATATTTTAACCTCCGTGACATCTTTTCTTGATATCCCAACAACAATTAACCAACAATGTAATAAATCATTCATTCATTACACACAACATTTAACTACTAAAAGCATGACAAAGATATGCATGCATTCATCACATTACACAAGTATTACCGTGGTTCACCCCCTCCTGGGCTACGCCCACAAATATTTGTCTCTTGGCTCTCTTATTATGGTGGTTCTACAATTATCACTCTGCGCACTTACAACTCTCCTCAGATGGGTAAGATCTATATGAGGCGAACTAGATCGCACCAGGCTCCTCAGCCTACGATCTAATCCTCAAGATCTACCTTCTCTCCTCCGCTCTATATCAATCTCTTTGCAAAAGTAGTTCATCTACTAAAAAAAATTACATAAAACCCCAATCCTTCTATGATACCTGCATATCTATATATATATCTATCGGGCTCTTCAACCATTTACACAAAAGCTTACAAAAACCCTAACCCTACTGTTGTTAGGTCTTCCTTCTCTGCATGCGTGCTTTTCTTCCTTCCAGCTGTCGACTCCTTCTTTCATGCACATGTGCTATGCTTCTTACCAGTTGTCTCTTTCCTCTTGCATGATTTCTTTCCCACGATTGCTCTTCTAGCTGTCATTCTTCTTTGTGCATGCTTTCTTTCCCACTTCGACATGCTGCCAAAAAAAATCATCTAAACAACACAAGTAAATATTGATTACAACCGACTATTTCAAACGATGGTCAGAAGCCATTCCCCTTACACATATCAATGAGAAAGTGGTGATCCAGTTCTTGGAGAAACACATAATGAGAAGGTTTGGGGTACCTTCTATCCTTGTTTTTTATAATGATGCATAGTTTTTTCTACTCTTGTAACTGAATTTGCTTTGGATAAGGGGATTATATTGAGGTATTCTTCTAATTACTACCCACAAGGGAATGGTGTTGTAGTATCGACCAACAAAAATATGGTAAGAATTCTTAAAAATACCATGGTAGAAAACCATAGGAATTGGAATAATGCACTTCATAACATTTTGTGGGATGATAGAGTAACTCCTAAAGAAGCCTGAGGGAATTCTCCATAATTTCTAGTTTATGGACAAGAAGACATTCTCCCAACCAACTTGTATCTCCTATCTCTATATCTTTCCCAGGCCTCTAGGGGCCAACCAATTTCAATCATGCAATATTGTATAAACACACTCTTGATGGTTGAAGAAGAAATGAAAAGGGATAGAAAGAAATTTGTAGCTCACCAACTGTTGGTTAAAAGGTGGTTTGATAAGCACAAAGTCAGAGATAAAAACTTCGAGGTAGGAGACATAGTTTTGAAATGGGACAAAATAAATGAGCCTAAGGGGAAACACTCTAAATTCCAAATCTTTGGCTTGGTCCCTACCAAGTTGCTCAGAAAATCGAGGTAGGAACATATTGATTGAAAAACCTTAGGGGTGAGTTAGATGTTGTCCTTATTAATGGCCAAGCCCTACAAATATTATTTTTTTAGCTACTCAACGCAAGTAGCCTTGTACCATAGTTTTCATTGTTTTGGTTTGCTTTTCTTTATTTTGGTTCAATTAAATTGGATCTTTTAGTTTTGTTTTTATTTGTTTGTTTTGGTTTTGGTTTTGGTTTGAAAAGGTTTCTCGTTCTTCTATTGCTAATGACATTTTATGAGGACTGTTAAAGTAATATTGAAATATCTAAACTCAAGGTGAAACCTAGAAAAACAATTACTCTTGTCCTAATCCTTCACTACCTAATACAAGAGCAAGGAGTTTTTTTTGAAATAAGAGATTTGAAAGCGGGAATTATTTACATCTCTGTATATATATCAATGAGGAAATAAATGTCTTGTTTGTCTTATGGTTTGGGAAATCGAAAGGGGATAATGGAAATGAAGGAGTATGAAATATGCCTACCAACAGAGATAATAAGGACCTCACCTCTCTTAGTGTGAATGATACAAATAAATATCTAAGTACCAGTTAATTCTTTTCTAAGAAATAGATATCCTCCTCCTTGACTAGTTCTTGGCTCCATATTTGTTCTTCCAAAAGGATTCCAGTAATGTATATATACTGTAATAAAATTCATACAAAATAAAATGGTAAATAAAAGGTGGAGTCACAAGGAACAAAATTATTAGGGAGGGTATGGAGACATCTCTGTCGGAGCTATGGATGCTCACTAACAATAGAGAAAGGTTTTGTGATATCGGTGTGACTCCGTCGGGGCTATGGATGCTTTCTGGCAATGGAGAAACACCAAGAAGAGTCCCGAGATACTTAAAAGATGAAAACTTAGCATCCCCTATGAGTGGTAGTTTTCTGCTTAGTTCCTAATGAGAAGGACATGGAACATGGTTTTACATAAATAAGCATGGAATCAAATTAATCCCCACAGTTAGATAAGTGTGGATATTTCCTGGATCATATGCATACAAACATGTAAATAATATTTGAGTTATTATCTTAGGATTGAAGGTTGAGTTTTGAAATTGTATATCACTACGGATAAAGGAAAGGAGAAGAGATTCCAATTTATCCTAGTTAATTTCCATTTGTTAAGCACTCAACACACCCTCAAAATTTCTAAAATATGGGGTACCACTTTTAATTTTTTGCTTATGTTCCTTTGTATCCATCAACTTTGAAAATGTTTGGTTGCCTTGATTTATTTGATTTTTTATAAGTTTTAGTTTTTCAATCTTTCATACAAGTAAAAAAAGCCTCCCCAAACCCAAAATTCACATTAATACCCTCAAAATACAATCGACCAAACGACATAAGCCTAAAACACATTAATATTTGAAGAATGGCCATCAGGTGATTCAGGCTGACAGAGTCATCGGGTTGGTTGAAACTCGAGTGTTTTGATAAACATTGTTTAATTCATCATTTTTTTCAGACGACCGACGAGTCTGTCAGGCATCAGGCCATTTACCTGACAATAATCACACTACCTTTTCCTAACACGCCTGATGTGACTATGCAACCAAAATTAAGTGTAACATTTCAAAGTGCAATTGATATCCATCATTTGATCAAAGCCCTCTTTCAATCTCAATCGTTCGTTAGTAACAAAGGAGGAAGCCATCTATGGAGTTTTGGGATACCACGTAAGATGCAATCTGGAAAATGTATTTTTTCTATGTCATCACCCTCACACTTCACTTCTAGACTAAAGGATCCATTATCATTACATCATCTTCCAGGTGGCATCACCACATAATCATCCATACCAAAAGTTTGGTTTTCCACATACCACCTAGATTACCATGCCCATCGGTCATGGGGCGGTTTCACAATATTGATGTATCTCATGGAAAGGCACCCATGAAATTCACCTGAAGCCAACGAGCCCATTGGATATCGACCAAATTAGTGACATTTTTCAAGTGGTATGCTCTCCCTTATGACCGATGATAGATATTTGTTCTTCCACAAACATTTATAGTCATCTGATTAGTCAAGGAAAACGCGTCAGAACCATCAATGTTATGATTTGGTGGTTGTTATCCCTTCATTCTCGTTGGTTGTTGGGTGAATTGGCCAATTGTTTAACCTAACATACTCTCTCACCTCACTCGATGGCCGATGAACATCCTACCTTGAACATTATAGACCGTCCAATCATAGGGACCAACATATTGTAGCTGTTGATTTCATGATTTGATGTATTGTTTCTATTTCATGCATGACTATGGTCATTAACATGTCACATCATGATCAAGCCAATGAACTAGTGTCACATATTGACTGGTCACCACGTTAGTTCACCATGACACTACTAGCCACACCCGATGTCCAATGCTCGACGAAATGTTGCACGTGCGGTCCCTATCATCTGATAAAAAATGATAGTTTAATATCAACCGTCATATTTCTGATTACGTACTCTGATCCCCATACAGATGAAGTAGGGACCTTAACATATTTACAAATGAATCCTCAAACTGAGAAGTGACACCTTTTCACTTAGCACCACACTGGCTCTCCACATCACCTCTGCACATACGTGTCTGATGCCACCTTGTGTGAATAATGATTGCATATAGTCGGATTGACACCGCAGTTGGGATGTGAATTAAAGATTTGCATCACGTGAATATAATCAAACCACTACATGTCAAATTAAGTGACGTCACAAAACCGTCGAATGAACACATGTGCATATCAACTCATCCAATGAAGGTTGTCAGAGGTATCGTCGTTGCATTTAAACGACTTTATTGTCCATGGATTGCTACCATTACTTCGAGATATGATTTTAAAATCACATTTTCCATCAATCTTGCTCCATTATTTATGTTTGTCAAGTGTGTTATTAACTAAGTTTATGTGTTTTCCTATGTCTTACTAATGAATTGAGGATATAGTATCTGTTTTCTCTAATATAGGGGATTTATTTCAATAATAGCTACACTTTGAAATAGCTTTGTCAGGCAAGCTCCTCTCCTTCAAAGAACAATTTTTCTTAATGCAGGTACGTTGTGTTATATGGTGTGTACTTTTGAGAAGTATTTGAGATAATGATCATTGATTATTAATGTTGTATGCAGAAACAATGCCTCCAAGGAAATCCCTTGTGTAGAGAACTCCTAAGAAGCTGAGAACCCGGTCTAGTGGCGTTGGAGCAGGTCCTAGTTCTGCATTAGCACGAGAAGAGGAATCCCTGAAAAAAAAGTAGCGAACCTCTTATTGTGCTACCTCTAAAGAATATTTCCAACATAGTGCCACAATTTTATGACACCGAACCTTGTGCAGTGAGCAGGAATTCCACATGTTGGTGTTTATAATGATTCTGTGGTATACCTAGGGAGGTAATATGGGGTACCTAGGGAGGTACCAATGGGAATGGGTATGTATTATTAGTGGAATTCATTTAATATATGAGAATGTGGTCATTTAATGTAAAGGTGGACTAGGTCCACAATATTAATAAAGGACCACTATGGTAATTAGATATAAAAATGTGAGAAGGCTTTCTAGAGGGTTCCTAGGAGATAAAGAGAGCTATATAAAGAAGTGTAAGTAATGTAATGAAATATAGTAAAGAATATTGTGAATGTACAAACAAATATTGCTTGAGGAGTATTATTCTTCCATAGGATTAATATATGGGGTGTTACCCTACCTCAAAGGGTTTTCTCTATTTCTTGTGTTTTAGTGTTGGTGAATGGTTGGATTATTCTTATTGATATTATTGGTTTAAGCATATAGGGCTTCCTTGATTTCAGATATTATTTATTATTTTGGGATTAAATGCTTGGTTAAGTCATTAATCTATGACCCATATCATGAGTATTAGTGAAGGGATCTCTAGCTGGGTAGTTCATAAAAGAGTGAAGGGCTCTAAGCTGGGTAGTTCATAAGGCACAATACTTGCTAAGGTTTTCTAAATGAGGTAGAAAACTAAGTGGGCTTGATTATGGGAAAAAAATCCAAGGAGAAAGTGGCTTGAGCAGTCTTGGGATAAGGTGACCACACAGGAGATCTGATTTACAGTGCAAGCCCAAAGTGATGATTGATGCTATGCGATTCATTTCATTGGTTTTCAATCCCCATTTCTTCACCCTGTGAGAATTACCGATGCAATGAGTGTTAAGTGGACTATTCAAATCACTTAGAACTATTGGTCGATTCGACTAATACTCGTACATATGGGTCATAGATTAATGGCTTAAACTTCTGTAGTTAATCTTGAAAATAATATATAATTGTGGGTTTATTTTGGGAGATTTATTTGCAGATCTATTCGGACACTTAGATAGTGGTATCCGAGCACTTTCCTTGGCAAAGAAGGGGAAATTTGTTTTCTCTTTTCATATTTTTCTAGGAAAAAAGTGATTGCAACTTGAGTTCGGAATCACGAATATTTCGAGCAAAATTTGGAAAAAAAATTGGATATTTGAATTTCTCGGAAAATACTCATTTTCAAAAAACAAATCATAGGCTGAAGCGAAGTATGGGAAATAAAGGATTATAGGCATTTTAAGTTCCAGAGTTTTTGAGTTTTTCTGAGAAAAGCCATCATATTTTCTGCAGTAAGTTATTTCTGCACCCTAGTTTTTGTTGAATATTTATTTCAAAGCATGATATTTTTACTCGAAGAGATGATGGCCCTAATATTGAAGAATTTATAAAATATCACAAGTCATTATGGAAAGGGAAGTGGAAATATTTTGTAGACTGGGGTTTCAAGGTGATGCTCTCATATGGTGAAATCATTTCACCCATTACATGAGTGGTTGTCACTACGAGGAAGCACCTAAAAAGCTGACCCCAGAAAAATGGTATCATATGAAGTGTAAGGATAAAGAAATCACCAAAGGTTTATTTTCGTGTGGAAAATCTATATTACAAGTTCATGGTTGTATTCATAAAGAAATGTCCTTTGTTTCTATCAACCCTCGTTGCAAACAATTTTTTATCAATGTGGAGTTCGTTAATAGATTGCAAGTTCCGATAAAGAATATTCAAAACACTACGAGTTGCAGGTGAAAATGTTAAAAATTCTAAAGATTTGAAGCTCGGTATGGATACATATGTGTTGCATTCAGATTTTGAGGCTCTAGATATGGTGATGAAGACATTGTTTTGGGATATCTTTGGATAAAATCACTGGGTACCATTACTATTATTAATGTTAGCAGAAGTTTGTAAAGATTTGGTATGAGAAAAAGAAAATTACATTGCGAGGGATGTGTCTCTTAGTAATAAAGATGGGGCCATGGAAGATAGCAAAGTTATTATCGAGGTGAAGATGAATCGACAACCATGGTGCTCTGAGAATGGGAAGAAGAGAAAACCACGGAAGGACATAATTAGAAAGCTAAGGAGGTCATTGACTCAAAGGCACAAAATGTTGCAGGGTGGAAGAAACGATTCCTAAGGTTGTTGTATATCGCTATCCACATAATATAGAGACACACCAATCATCAAGGAAGAACATGCACATCAACACATTTATTCACCAACAGCAGCCTTGGGATAAGAAACGATCAAGAGGTGTATGGAGGACTACTGACACTACTGGAGGAGCTCAGGCTATAGAAACAATTCCATGGAAACCCCGACAGGATGCAGAGCAAGAAAAAAGTGGAAATGAAATAGATGGGCATGGAGTATTTGACTTCCATTAGGATGGATGGATGGAATGTAGTGTAGCTATGGCTACCAGTTAGTTGTTCTTAGCGATCATATTGTATGGTTTTCTTCTCATGTTTAGAGGACAAAACATGTGAAGAGGGGTGGAATAATATTATACCTAGGGAGGTAATATGGGAGAATGTAGTATACCTAGGGAGGTATCCAAGGGGAATGTTGTTATGAATTATTAGTGGAAGTCATTTAATATATGAGAATGTGGTCATTCAATGTAAGGTGGACTAGGTCCACTATATTAAGAAAGACCCACTATGGTAGTTAGTTGTAATAAATGTAAGCTCTCTAGAGGTTCCTAGGAGATAGATAGAGCTATATAAAGAAGTGTAAAGAATGTAATGAAGCATAGTGAAGAGTATTGTCATTGTAACAAACAAGTATTGATTGAGGACTTTTATCCTTCCATAATGATTATTTTATGGTGTTACCTTACCTCAAGAGTTTTCTCTATTTATTGTGTTCATTATTTGGTGAATGATTTGGATTTATTCTTGTTGATATTATTGGGTTTATTTTGAGATTTATTTGTAGATATATTCAGACACTTAAAAATTGGTATTAGAGAAATTTCCTTGGACAAATAGGAATATATATATATATATATATATATATATATATTTTTTTTTAAATCTACAATTTTTCAAAAGGATTTTTTTTTTTTTTTTTTTTTTTTTTTTTTTTTTGTATATTTTTTGTGAAAAAATTGCATAAAAATGTTGTGTATCTGAGTTCTTCTCACAATTTCACCCAATTTCAAAAAACAAATCGTCCAAATCAGATCTCTAGAAATGAATATATAACGTTTAAAATCAACTATTTTTAGGGGTTTTTAAATTGTGATGACGAGATTGTAGAGTTCATAACTTTTCATGGGGTGCTTAGATTGTTACGGATCAATTCATTGGATAAATTATTTTAATAGATTTATTTTTGGTATATTTTATGTGGTGTTTTCCAATGGCTATTTAGATCTCAAAACCTCGAGAAGAAATTCCTGGATTGTTGAAACATTCAAAGCCCAATTGTATGAGACATTGTATGGCACATTGCATGACATATTGCATGACCTTGCGGGCAGCCTCAATGATAGTTTTTCTAGTATTCAAGACTCATTTCGATGCTTATGCTTAGGAGCTATTTTTATGGCCCGGACATGTCATTGGATGAATATAATCCAATAAATATATGCTTGGTATGATTTTGAGCCGATTCTTGATGGTGGTATATGGATAGTTTATCATTTAAGGATCACAATCACTTCCATATTTTATTTGATGACTCTACTCCACATTCTGTATAGAAAATCAATGTCACACATCATGAGCCAGTTATGATTACGGTGTTCATCTGCATATTTTACAACGATGTTTTCCTTCGGATAAACGACCCTTTCCCACTATGTGGATTGATATTCTTATTTGGATCCACATGATAGGTGTGATTATTGGGAGAATAATTTTGATTGTTTGTGGGTGCCAATATTTTCTGTGTGGATTTCACATGATCAAATGGACATGGGACTATAGTTTACAATGATATTTGGACTACTTCAATGAGTAGCTTCCATTTCTCAATGGGACCCATGGTTCTCAAAAGGTCTACTTCAACACTTTGGTCCACACTTATCCATGGAAACCTGTTTCTCTATTCTACTTCAACACTTTGGTCCACACTTATCCATGGGACCATGATATATGGTTGTACATCAAGCATTGATGACAACACTTTCATAAGGGGATGGAGATGTTAGGTAGCTAGAGAGGTAGTGTGTGGTGGGGGGAGGCATAATGATAACCACAAGCTGGAGGCCATTCAATGTAAGGTGGAATAGGTCCACTATATTATTAAATAAAGGCCTTATGGTAGTTAGATATAATAAATGTAAGATGACTTCTTAGAAGGTTCTACTTCTAGAATATTCCTTGTCCTAGAAGTGTTCTTAGGTGATGAGTAGCACTATAAGGGGTTCAAGCAATGTGTGGGGTATGAAGAGTATTTTATTTGGATTGTGGTAGCTCTCCAATGAGGAAGCCCCCTCGAAGGCAAGTGAACATGAGAGGAACCCTTCATAATATGATCCATTGTATGGTGTTTCCCTACCTCAAGGGTTTTGATATAATAAAGTGGTGGTTTTCTATATGGTTCTATATATCTTGTGTGGTGATTGTATTGAGATATCTTTGGTACTATTGTGGTATTTTGTATTGGTATTTGAGACTTAACATTTCTCAACTCTTGATAGTTATTACCTTATGATTAATAAAAATATTAACTTTCATACAATAGTTATCATATAATAACTATGCACTGAAAATCTCAACTATAACAATTCAGCGGAAATAACAAGATCTAGAAATAGTAACCATGCACAATAGACACAAGACACAAGATTTTATCCTAGGAAATCCAACCTTGGGAGAAAGCCAACAAACTTTCTATAGAATAATTTAGGGAAAGATATTACCAGTATATCATCATCAATAGCCAAAATACAGGACAAAGATCCTCCCCAAGGCTATAATCATGAAGACCTATAACCTCAATAAGATGACCAAGAGAAACCAAGCAAGATCTTCTCCAAGTGTGGCGCACTCTCTAAGACAACTAGAACCAAGATATAAAAAAATAGCATAATTGAGGCTACAACTACCTTGTGTGCACTACAAATGTAGTTGTTTGACTATCCAAATGAAATAGTCAGACACTTTATTTATACTAATATGGAAACCCGGTTTGGGGACAAATTATTTTTGGTTCTTCAATTACTTTATTATTTTTCCTATGGGGCCGACTTCACTTCCTAGGTCTCCAAATTCTTTCTGAGCTTCTCTAATGGTGTAGATGGGTCTTCTTACACTTTCTTGTGGAGAATGACTTCACGAAGTTGCAAATGTCAAGCGCTCCCTCTCAAGGGGAGACATTCTCCCCATACTTGGATTTTTTGTCATAGGAAGGTTGTATTCCACGAGCCATGTTTGCAATGCCATCTCCCGTACATGCATTTCATCTTGGAATATGCATGTGATATCATCTTGAGTCTATCCACTCCTAGTCATGATAAGGACTATACCTGGGCCATTTACCACTAGAAATTCCACGTGAGTGAATGAATAATTACCCTTGGTCATATTGACACTAGCATAGCCCCGTGCATGACCAATTTGGGATAATGTCTGCATGATGCTATGGGCCATTCACTACTAACAGAGCCCCGTGAGTGAATGAATCATTATCCCTTGGTCATACTCGGCACTAACATATCCCCATGCATGATCAATCTGGGAGAATGCTTCTCACGATGTTATTTCTGGAGAACATCAACATGCAACCCCATTCACCACTTGCATGAGGAGCCCAGGTGAGTGATTGAATCATTCTCCAGCAATTACGGTCGACACTATCATGGCTCCATGCATGACAATCACGGGAGAATATTTTTCACCGATGCCCTATCAACATACTTGGAGCCCATTCACCACTAGAAAATTGTAGTGAATGAATGTTCTCCTTGGTCATGTATCCAACACTAGCATATCCATCCACTTGTGTCGGGAGAATGTATGCCCAGATGTTGAAACATCAGCTCATCGCTAGCCAAACGTCTTATGGCTAATGGCCGTATCATCCTCCTCAACGAAATAAGCATGGCCACTCTGGGAGGATAATATGCAATCTATTCACAAATACGTGGATGAGCATCACTACTCCCTTTTGTACCATGTCTGGGATGAAGTCTTGCAAGAATTTTAGAGGTTGAACCACTTCACAGTGCGACGTGGTTATTTACATACTCCGTTTGTTTTCTGAAGTTGAACCACTTCACGAATTGCGACATTGGTTGTTACATACTCCGTTTCTGTTGTATTGAGTGCTATAGAAGCCTGCTTCCAGCTTATTTTGGAAATCATAACTGATTCCAATTTTAAGCAGCACCCTGAGGTGCTCAATCTATCAACTGCACTCTTTCTCAATCGTAATATGTATATCTTTACAGTCTCACTTCATCAACTGATACAAACCATATCCAAGGGTACTATGCCTGACTGCCACCCACTATAATTGCCTTGGATTCAACCAAATACTAGCTCACAGTGCTCACTCCAAAGAAAATATTTAGTGTGGAATTAATCAGGTACATCAAGGATCCAATCTACTTCTTGTACATCATGGGATCCACCAAATATGAATCTAAAGTAGAATCACTCAATTTCTTCATATTTGTCATCATAGGTGTAGTCATGGAATTACAGTCCATCATATCGAATCTCATCGGTATCCCCTGAATGAGGAAGATCTCATCTGATCTCATCATACCTCTAATACTAAGAGTACACCTGGCCAGGATCCTCCATCTCAAATTCTGATGCCAACTCCCTCTATCACTGGAGGAAGTCCTATTGTCCAGTCTTCCCCACTTGTTGCTCCCTCTGTGACTAAGACAAAATCCATACTCAATCCTCCTGACTGGCTTCCTCCTCCGTCACTTTAGCAAGATGACATATCCTACAAGCCTCTTGCCTCTAAATATTTGTCTATCCTTCTCAACTCATGACACCTTTCTGTTAGTCCTGGGAGATGTCTCTCTCCAATATGGATCTAAGGGGGGAAATCCCTCTGAATAATCCACTCTCTCTTGAGCCAACTGACTTTCTCTGAGATAAGGCTAACTTTGTACATTCTTGATTAAGACCAAGCTTATCAAGTATCCATCGATCCTAGAGTACAATGATCCCTCTAAAACATGACCCCCTCTAAGTTTTTATAATCACTAGAGCCATCTCCTTCCTCTGCATCTTCTGAAGTTTGATCTCCAATGAACTGTTCTGGGGGGATGCTCCTCCCTAATGGATCCTAAGGGATACCTCCCTATGAAATATAGCTTCCTATGAACTGGTACTAAATGGGGCCACATGCCTCACCACTGGTGGAGCCACCTACTCCTCCTCATCAATATCCGTGTGGAACAGTCTGTATCCCACACAAGTATCCTTCTTTCCAAAAGGTTCTAACTTTGTTCCCTTCACCTTTGGTATATGGATGTATATTTTCATGTATACAACTCCATGTCTCGATAGACTACTGCATGTCTCAAACTAGATACCTTCTAATCTGTTTCCTCCTGCAACCATCACTATAGCTCCCTCTCAGAGCTATCACCTATGACTTTCTCGGAACAAGTGCAATAAAAAAAGAAATAACAGACAAGTACACTATTTTTATGGTAAGGAAATAAGAACAAGAATAAAAAAATGGGAAACAAGAACAACACTTTTCCAGTGTTCTTACCAATCATTCCTCTGTGGTAACCTGCCCGAAACAAAACAAGAACAAAATACAAGAGCAACGCTTTTCTAGTGTTGTGACCTCCATAGTAACCTGCATGGGATAAAGACAACAACCAATATTATATCCTAGAAGAGATCCATTTCATCTTGTAAATAAGGGCATCATTAGTACTAAACAATGGGCATTTACACAATGATAATTGTACTAACAATATTCAAAACATTTGATAGTAAAAGTGCTAGTAGTAATAGATATCTAAATACTATTGTCCCGATTTACAACATTTACATAAGATGAAACAATATAAAATATCAAACCTGATATTCAAACTTGGAGTCTTAATTTCTAGGGAAGGTGAGCTATTCCTCTGAATGCACAAGATCCAATGATCCCTTTGGGTCATTACTTGGACAAGGTCCCTTGTACATCCCTTGCAAACAAACTCATACTCTACTAAATGATATAACTTGGAAACATATATAAGTGAATACCTATGAAATTTGTAGCACCATCCAACTTGTCTTCTAATCTCAAGTTTTGCACAACTGACAACTAGAAATGGGCAACTCGCAACTGCAACTATAACTGTCAACTGCAACTGCAACTGCAATTGTAACTGTGTAGTGGAAATATTTCAACTAAATCTGATACCATGTTGGTGTTTATATGATTCTCATCTCTTGATAATTATATTCTTATGATTAATAAATACATTCACTTTCATACAACAATTATCATAGAATAACTATACACTAAAAATATCAACTATAACAATGTAGTGGAAATAACAAGATCTAGAAACCCAAGAGTTTATCCCGGGAAACCCAACCTTGGGAGAAAACCCAACAACCTTTATATAGAAGAATTAAGTGCAAGATATTGCCAGTACATCACCATAAATAGCCAAAATACCATACAAGGAAGATCGTCCCCAAGGCTAGCATCACTAAAACCTAACACCTCAATATGATGACCAAGAGAAACCAATAAAGAGCTTCTCCAAGTGTGGAGCACTCTCTAAGACAACCAAAACCAAGATATAGCGAAATAACACAAAAAATGTAGTTGCAATTGCCTTGTGTGCACTGAAGAAGAAAATGTCTGATTGTCCAGATTAAATGAGCGAGTCCTATATTTATACTAATCTAGGCGCCAGTTTGGGGATGACTTCTTATTTCTAGGTCTTCAATTACTTTATTATTTTTCCCGTGGGGCCGACTTCTCTTGCTGGGTTTCCAACTTCTTCTTGGGGATTCTATAATGGTATAGATGGGTCTTCTTGTACTTTCTTGTGGAGAATGACTGCTCGAATTTGCAAATATCCAACACCACATGGGTACAAATCCCTTCTTGGAATGATCTATTCTCGAAATTCAACAATGTTGAATTGCCCTGAATCTACTCCACACAACAACTTACAACTTAGGGAGGTGGAAAATGGTGTTTTTCCTTGATCCAGGTGGACATTGGTGGCCACCCACATATTCCACTGCCTCAAATTACAATTTTCCATCTTGGCAGTTTTTCTACAGTTTTCCGGGTCCCAAATTTCCGAGGCTGTTTTGAGGCCGTAAACGACATTTTATTTAGCTCGATAGGGACTAGAATCTGGCCAAAGGAAAATGCTAGGATGAATGGAAGGTGTCCTCCTCATATAGAACTTTTTGATGAGGTATAAAGCACCCAAAACAAAGATCGTATGAAAAAGTTACGCCCTTGGGAAGTTGACGTATCAACTATCCCCATTGGGGCCCACAAAACATTTGGCGTTTCATCTCTTGGGGTTAGGGTTTTGGATGTTTAGGTTTTTATCAATCATGATTTATGTTAAAAATTCCTTTGAAGCCTCATTTTAATCAACTTCTTGTGAATTAGCATAGCCGACACATCTCTTCTCAGAAATAAGCTACCACCATTCTAGCTAGCTTGTGTGCTTTTGCATTTTACAGTCTTTTGTATTCTCAGACAATCATTAATAGAATTTGAGTTTTACTGTATTTCTCTATTCCTTTCCATATCTATGTGTATTTACTTGTTACATCTTTGTTATATTTTTTCCTTCATACCATTCTAAAAATAATCTAGATTAGTGGTATCAGAGTAGTCTGCTCCTTGTCGTTCTTAGTGCATGTTCCCGACGAGGTCATGGTATAGAAAGTTGGGTCTCGGGCTTTTTTCTCTTGAGGAAAAACACTCTTTCCTACCCAAGCAACCTCCTATGATGGAAGAAAAGAGGGATGAAGGTGCATGATATCCTTTCAAAATGTTACTTGAGGAATCCCTTACACGACAAATGAACGAGATGATGGATAATTTCACCCAGATCATTCGACAATTGCGGACAATAACAAAGGCAAATTCAACCAAAAATCACTTCGTAGGCGCGATGACCTTCAAGTTACAATTTAATTTTGAT
The DNA here is from genome assembly GCA_010110895.2 of Picea sitchensis. NCBI lineage: Eukaryota > Viridiplantae > Streptophyta > Pinopsida > Pinales > Pinaceae > Picea > Picea sitchensis. The sequence continues at coordinate 25,619 of SNQJ01S0066253.1, read as the reverse complement.
ATTCCTTTATTTGAAGGCCAAATAGATGTCGATGCTTTGGAAAAATGGTTAAGTTTGCTAGAGGGTTATTTCTCTGTCCAAAATTTTTCCAACAGTGAAAAATCACCTTTACACTCCTTAAGTCCCTTTCCCATGTCAGATATTGGTGGGGGACTTACTATGAGAAACATGTCGAGGATGAGTCTATAGTTGTTGGGCCAGGACCCACTTGGGAATCTTTTTTTGATGCCCTCAAGGAACAATATTACCCTATTGGAAATTATGATGACCAATACATGAGATGGACCACACTACGCCAAGAGAGGGGCCAAACAATGATGGAGTTCACAAATACCTTCACACTTTGTGCACCAATATGGGTATCAAAGACTCCAAGTGAAATCTAGTCCAAAAATACTATGGGGATATACACATATACATCCAAACCAAAATGGAGTTTCTGGACATCTCATCATTGGGAGTTGCTTATCGACATGTTGTCAAAATTGAGTAGAAATTTAAGCAGTAGAATAAGAGGGAGTTCGGGTCTACAAATCCACAACAACCAAAGTATGGTAAGGGTATCCCTAACTCCCAAGCCAAAGGATAGGGAAAGGATGACCAACCCTAGGATAACCATCCCAAGCCACTAGCAAACAAGGGTAAAGTGGTGGGAGTTCCATAAAATTCCTTCGCGCAATACTGATGAATGTTGCTCCAAACAATCCTTGCTAGATGAGATGAAAGCCCTAGGGTCAGATGCTGACTCAGACTCTGATTCAAAATCGGAAAATGGAAATCAAATCATTGATGCAAAACCAAGTTTCACCATCGCTACCACAAAATTCCAGCCAAACGAACCAGATGAGCCTGAAGAAGGGGAAAACCTCTTCCACTCACATATGTGGGTGAAGGGGACCCCACTCCATTTCATTGTTGACAATGATAGTTAGAAGAACCTGATATCACCATAGGTTTTCAAGAGGTTTAACCTAAAAACAACGCTGCATCCTCATCCATACACCATNAACCTCTTCCACTCACATATGTGGGTGAAGGGGACCCCACTCCATTTCATTGTTGACAATGATAGTTAGAAGAACCTGATATCACCATAGGTTTTCAAGAGGTTTAACCTAAAAACAACGCTGCATCCTCATCCATACACCATCGGTTAGATCATCCAAGGACGTGACATCCACGTTAGCCAACAATGTTGCCTACACTATGACATCAAACCCTTCAAATATAAGGTATTGTGTGATGTTTCCCCCCTTGAATTTTGTGATATTTTTTTAGTAAAACCATATATGTGGAAGCAACATGTTTTTTTATGAATCTAGTCCCCATAGTGTCATTATTACTTTTGGAGATCAAATCTACTGGGTATCAGAGGCAGTCCCAAATGATGTAATCTCTTTGATCTCTGCGAAGCAGTGCAAAAAGGTGGTCTCTCAGACTAGGACATTTTTCCTCTTATGGTTCAATCAGAAGGTGAATGAAAGGTTAGTACAACTGCCAAAACCTCTGCATGGGGTCTCTCTGCACAATAGTGATAGGTGGACAAGATAATAGAGGAGTACAAAGACATATTCTCCTCGCCTATTGGGGTGCCTGTGTACTATCAGGTAAAGCACTCAATTGATCTAACACAATGATCCTATGCCTAACAACCTTATGTATAAGCATTATGTTATGGATAAGGAAGAAATTAAACTCCAGATCCAAGAGATAATTCCGAAGGGCAACACCAAACCAAGCTCCTCACCTTGTGGGAGCCCAATTGTTCTGGTACAAAAGAAGGGCAGGACATGGAAACTTTATATTAATTACAAATCCCTGAACAAGTTCAAAATCAAGAATCGGTACCCAATTCCATGGATTGATGATTTTCTCGATCAACTCAAGGGATCCAATTTTTTCAATAATATTGATATGAAGTCAGACTACCACTAGGTACCAATTGAGAAATCAGATGTATGGAAGACAACCTTGAAGTCTAAATAAGGTCTCTTTGAGTGTTTGGTCATGCCTTGCGACTTGACTAATTCCTTGACCACATTCATGCGGATGATGGATGGTATATTATGACCATTCATAAAATCCTCTATGGTTGTATATTTGGATGACATCCTCATTGTTGTCCCTTGACCAAGTTTTTAAGAGTACTTGGTCATACTTGACCACTTTTGGGACTGCGACAGCTTGCCAAGGAAGGAGCACAACGCGAAGGAAAAAATAAGGAAGCAAGACCTATTTTGGGGTCTATTTTAGGGTTTTTGGGTTGATGAAACGGGAAAGGGATGTCGGCCCGTGGGTTTACCCACGTTTAGTCCCATTTTGTAATATATAAACATGCAATATAGATAGTAAGATATGGGGAGATAGTAATATATTACATTTGTGTTATGTAAGAATGGAAGCTTAATGCTAGTATTTGGATTTGTGTGATCAGATGTATCTTAGAGTGCTCTGTGCATGATATAGGAGAGCTAAGTGCAGGTTGTTATAGTCTTTTGCTGAAGAGAAAGGAAGAAGGATCTAGCGAGCTACGCAGATCTTCTGTCCTATGCGAAGTAAGGGTCATTAAAGCTCTGTGCTGTAACTGCTTGACCAAGATAATATAAAGAAGACTTTGTGGACGTAGCCCCAGAGTGGGGGTGAACCATGGTAACTGTGTGTATGGTGTTTTGTGCTTCACTCTTATGTATTTATCTCTTTCTTGGCTAAGTGCTTGATGTGGTTAAGTATATCTAGTATGATTTGTGTTGTTGAAGAATGGATGAACATTAGATATGATATATGAGAGGCTCAGTGCTTGATCTATTGAATCTAACCTATCTTTTTGTGGATAAGTACCTAGTATAAGTATTCACTGTGATTCTCTGTGACTTCTGCGAAGTTGATTAATGAACGTATATTAAGGAATAATTGATGCTAAGTGCGTTGTAATAGAGATAATCATAGATCTGTGTCCCAACTAAGGTTGCAGACACCTGAGTCTTGCAACCACCCCTGCCTCTACCTCGGGTGAGACTTCATCTACTTCGCAGGTGTTGCTAAAAGGGCCGATAGTTAGGGCTTTGTTAGTGCACTCTTGAGCATTGAAACCTGGGTTTGCCCCTGTGCCAACAAAGGGAAAATGTCAGATCTGAAGAAAAAAAGGTCAGATCTAAAGGGAAAAGGTCAGATCTAAAGAAAAGAGGTCAGATCTGAAGGGAAAAGGTCAGATCTGCAGGAAAAGAAGTTAGATCTGTGAGGAAAAAGGTCAGATCTACAGAAAAGAGGTAAGATATGTAATCTCTGTGCCTTGATAACAGTAAGAATAGTCAAAAGTTTTTAGATTTGAAAACTTTGTTCTCTATATAAGTAAGATAAGTGATTTTGTTTTTGTTTCTAAAGCATGGATATAGGTATGTTTGATAGATTTTGTCCTAGCTTCAAAACTAGGGCAATAATAGATGAAAGAAAATTTGATATGAATAGATTTGATAAACATAGTGATAGATATGTTATACCTATGCATCGAAAGAATGTTTGGAATAACAAGTGGATGAAGGATCCTAGAAAGAGTTTTTTGTAGGCTAGCCACCATGATCCTGGTGCGCAATCCAGAAGGAGTTGAGGAACATCCAAACGGATGAGAGGATTAACCCTATGTTATAGTTGTAGACGGTCGGGACATCTTGCTAGGAAATNGAAGGATCCTAGAAAGAGTTTTTTGTAGGCTAGCCACCATGATCCTGGTGCGCAATCCAGAAGGAGTTGAGGAACATCCAAACGGATGAGAGGATTAACCCTATGTTATAGTTGTAGACGGTCGGGACATCTTGCTAGGAAATTCCTTGGGAGAAGACTCAGTTGCGTCTGTTGTAAGGCTATGGACCATGAAGTATTGGATTTCCCTAGAATGATTTCTAGGATTGAGAAGCTGAATATGGAACAATCCAACCCTAAGGGAGATCAAGAGACCAATATTATAGTAGAAACCTAGAAAGAATCAGAAAATATATTGCTACAGATGAAAGATACCTTGAATGATCACCGACATGTTAGGCTATCAGATATCTTCAAAGAAAGGAGAAAATCGAAGCAAGAATAGGGTACTTTGACATTGACTGTACTCTTGATGAAGAAGCGCAAGTGAACATTATGCCAAAAAGGACTTGGGAGCCTATAGGAAAGCCTGTCGTGATTCCTTCCTTAAGAGGAACAAGTTTCTTCATAGGAAATATAGTAACCCTATGTGGAAGGCTCGCCCGGATACCTATGACTGTCAATGGAACTTTGATAGAGAAAGACTTTGAGATCATTAAATTTTTTGAAGACACCACCCCGTTTGCCATGCTCATAGGAAAACCCTGGATTGATAGAGAACATGCCAGACGAAAAGAAGAAGAAAAATCTTTGGAACAGAAGAAGCAAGAGTTAAAAGACTTTATGACTAGAAGGATCACACACTTGATTGAAGAACATAAGAGAAGATCGTAGATATTTAATATTAGTACCTCCGGTGTTGAAGCTAAGAGAACAATAGAGGATCTGCAGAAGACCGATTTACCTATTTTTGATACATAAAAGGTATTATCAAGGAACCATAAGAAATATTTTCCACAACGCGAAGTAACTAAGACCACATAAGATACACATCAGAATGGTAAAATCATTACTGAGACAAAACTCACTGGGAAGAAGGCTAGGAAGTTAAGAAAGAAGAGGGCTAATACTGTAAGGTTACAAGAGGTTCTAGAGGACACTTCACAACAAGAAGAATTACAGAATTGGAACTTCGCCGAGATATTAGAACAACGACAAAGAGTACTTCACCATGACGAAGCAATATAGCCGTTGGAACCGATATACCCATTCGACCGCCACTTCGAACATATCGAAAAGAAGTTATGGGTTACCACTAAACCATTGGATAGCACCATAATAGATAAGAACGGAGTTAATGAAGGCCACAGGTCCATTGCATGAAGACCATTGCTGAGATTGCCTACTTAACTTGTCGTGCCACGCACCAAGAATAATTTTTTCCAACTGAGAATCTAAAGCGCGAACCTTTAGATTTACTTACCCTGAGATCATTGCCTTACTATTCACTGTCATCTCTGAATTCCTATTGCACCTGAGCCCGCTGACCCAAATTTGTATGTCGAACGAGCTCAGTGCTACTGAGAAAATTGTTGAAGAAGTTCTAATTGATTTAATGACTGAGAGAGTCATGTCAGAACGCGGAATGTCTATAGGTGTACAAGAATCATCCTCGGGCGCACTGCCAGCTTCCCCTTCCACTGCTCGATCAGGACCATCTCGACCGCCTTCAGAAAGATGATCTAAGCTTGGAAATGTCTTTGCCACTGTGAAGATGATCCCAAGCATCTTACCTAAATATATCCCACCACTACGCAGACCCGTAAAATGAGACTCTGTACCTAGAGACTTCGACTATGCTGTAGTCACTGCGTACCTCCCAAAAGGGGTGCGCGCAGTTCATGCTGACCAGGAGAAGCTCACCACCCTGAAATTAAGTGATTTTAACCTTGGAGATCGCAAGGTATACAGTATGCTATCCCTGCACAAGTATTTGACTATTACAAAAGGAAAGAACCTCAATATTGTACTGCAACAATGGACCCATAACCTTGCGCAGTCAACCCTCCTCAACGTAATGAAGATTCCACATTTCGGGAGGCATCAGGAAGTAAATGCCTGTGTCTGAATCTTGCTGTCCTGCTACCATGGAGGATACCTATGGTTGGACTAGCGCATCAATGTGGATCTGATTCTAATCAATCAGATCACTGGGCTAAGCATGTAGGGCTCTGACCCACAGGACTTTTACCCTGGAAAGACCGCAGATCGTGCTCTTTCTCAATGAATAAAAGACACATATGGCGATCTGGAGAAAGGCACATGAGGTTAGCCTCGATTGAGAGTGCAACAATACACTTTGGTTTCTAGCTGATCGCATGCAAGTTAGTATGAAAAAACAGACCTACACAGGTGACCGGATTTGTAGTTGACCTTGCAGGGAAGTGCACGGGAGGGACTACAAATGAATTAGGTGAAATACCTCATAAATCAGCTAGAGCTTGATTGTAGACAAGTGAAGGACCAAGGGTATGAGTTCCACTTTAGCTGGTTGCTCATACTCATCGCCTTCATCGTGTGGGAACTACCCGAGGGAGCCACGTTTCCGGAGATCGAACCCTTCGAACCTCTGGCCACGAAGTTCTATACGTTGTGGTACTCCAACAACATGAACAAACAGTGGCAGTCCAAGGTCGTCTTCCATGTGTACTACACTCAGTTGAGGAATTCCATTCAGTATACACCATGCATTACACCCAACACTCTTCATAGGTTTCGACCTTTGATGAAATTCAAGGCAAATTGTCACTTCACCTAAATCACGGCGCGCATAGACGAGCACAAACAATAACTCCAGTTATATTACAAGCTGAAAGAAGATGACCTAGAGGAGATTACCAAGGAATGGGAGACAAACCTCCTTGTTGCAACAGATCCCACAGAGATGTCTGACGTAGATAGCCTTGAAGCTATGACGGATACACCTGGACCGCGCAAGCCTAAGAAGGATGTGGAAGTTCAAGATATCCACAACACATCCACGAAGACTGCTTCACTATCATCTGCAAAGGGAGGTGATGAGGAAGAACTAGGGGGCACAAAAGTTGAACATAACAAAGGCAAGGTTATCCCACCTAGGGATGAGGGAGATCCCTCCAAGAAAAGGAAGACTACCCCACCGAGACCCTCATCCAAAAAGAAAACTAAAGCCACTCAGACCACGCTTACGACTACACTTACCTTGGATTATTTTGATTTCCTAATTTCCGCATTGAATGATGTTTCATTAGAGCTCGCGGAAAAGCAAGAAGCAAAGTAGGAGGAGCTATTTCGTTGGATCACGGGTGAATTTAAATAAGCGCAACAAGCACTTCAGTCCATCCAAGCAGTTCCTACGACGCTGATAGCAATGGAAATATTAGGAACATGCGATGAGCCCACACAGTTACACCAGATCGCTGAGAAAGTCAAAGCTCGCCTTCGGTGAGATCAAGAAGACATAACGAAATCCACCCAAGATTTGGCGCAAGCACATAGCGTACATGAAGAGAAACAGAGAAAGGTCGCACAGGAGAAACTTGACTTACAAGCGAAATGGGAGGAGGAAAACGCCCAGTTACAACAGAGCAAGGACCAATTGCTACCAGAGCAACTTGAAACAAAAGAAACAGTTCATAAGTCACTGTGCTCCGTGACAATCATAGAAGTGAATATGGAAGATCGTCTTCCACAACAAGTGACCCGGTTGGAAGAAGTAATCCAACAACTTCAACAACGCATCACAGACCTAGAGCTCTGCACCGTGCCTAAAACACCCCAAGAGATAAGAGATCTAAGAGAGGCCACTACTCGAAGTGCAGTCACTCAATTAAATTTTTTGGCTTTGGAATGTAGGCAACTAAGCACCAGAAGCGCCCAGACCTATGAAACCCTTGCAAAGAATCCAGAATTGCAAACAATGGAGGCACAACTCCAAGAAGCAAAACAACATGCAGATGTACTACAAGTGAAACTAAAGTCTGTGACCCTAGTTGAAAGAATGAAGAGGTTTGCAGAGAAACAGACAGCCCAACAACAAGTACACACGCTACAAAGTAAAGTAATGGACGTTTCTCAATGACTGCAACCACTCCAAGAGAAGGCATGTCAACTGTTCGTCGAAATTGAAAGCCAGGGTGTTGAACTCGAATAGGGTGCCATCAATGTAGAACAACGCCTGGAAGGACCACTCAATGAAATAGTAGTCCAGGAATTTACTGAACAAGAGGATGTCACACTGCAGCAGGTCGAAGCCGCTCGAGCCAATATCGAGGCATTCGAAGCAGAATTGGTCAGACCTGAGTGACTCGGGACGAGTCACAGGTGAGTGTTGGGGGCCTGTTGGCCCTTGACCAAGTTTTGAAGAGTACTTGGTCATACTTGACCACTTTTGGGACTGCGACAGCTTGCCAAGGAAGGAGCACAACGCGAAGCAAAAAATAAGGAAGCAAGACCTATTTTGGGGTCTATTTTAGGGTTTTTGGGTTGATGAAATGGGAAAGGGATGTCGGCTCATGGGTTTACCCATGTTTAGGCCCATTTTGTAATCTATAAATAGGCAATATAGATAGTAAGATATGGGGAGATAGTAATATAGTACATTTGTGTGATGTATGAATGGAAGCTTAGTGCTAGTATTTGGATCTATGTGATCAGATGTATCTTAGAGTGCTCTGTGCATGAGATAGGAGAGCTAAGTGCAGGTTGTTATAGTCTTTTGATGAAGAGAAAGGAAGAAGGATCTAGTGAGCTGTGCAAATCTTCTGTCCTGTGTGAAGTAAGGGTCATTAAAGATCTGTGCTATAACTGCTTGACCAATATAATATAAAGAAGACTTTGTAGACGTAGCCCCAGAGTGGGGGTGAACCACGGTAACTGTGTGTATGGTGTTTTGTGATTCTCTCTTATGTATTTATCTCTTTCTTGGCTAAGTGATTGATGTGGTTAAGTAGATCTAGTATGCTTTGTGTTGTTGAAGAATGAATGAACATTAGATCTGATATATGAGATGCTCAGTGCTTGATCTGTTGAATCTAACCTATCTTTCTGTGGATAAGTACTTAGTATAAGTATTCATTGCGATTCTTTGTGCCTTCTGTGAAGTTGATTAATGAACGTATATTAAGGAATAATTTATGTTAAGTGCGTTGTAGGAGAGATAATCACAGATCTGTGTCCCAGCTAAGGTTGCAGACACCTAAGTCTTGCAACCACCCCTGCCTCTACCTCAGGTGAGACTTCATCTGCTTCGTAGGTGTTTCTGAAAGGGCCGGTAGTTAGGGATTTTTTGGTGCGCTCTTGAGTGTTGAACCCTGGGTATTCCCCTGTTCCAACACTCATCTTCAACAAAACTTGGGAGGAACATTTGGAGCATATTCAATAGGTTTTGGGTACCCTGTGACAACACAAGTTATATGCCAATTTGGAGATGTGTTCCTTCAACATGCAACAAATCCATTATTTGGGATACATCGTGGATGAGAAGGGTGTGCATGTGGATCCAACCAACATTCAAGGCATTTGTGATTGGTCGAACTTGAAGACAATGACCAAGCGTTTTAGCTTCTTGGGCCTCGCCAAATTCTACTGCCGGTTTTTGTTGGGGTTATCTCATATTGCTTGGGCCCTAAGCCATGTGACCAAGGGTGGAGCGAAGGCCAATTTGTTTTGGTCTGTGACCCAATAAAAATAATTCTAGGATTTGAAATGCTAACTCTGCTCAAAACCAATCCTTATTTTGATAGACCTACAACAACCATTTGAGATTGCGATAGATGCTTTAGATTATGCTATTGATGCAGTCCTCACTCAACATGGGCATCTGATATGATATCACAACGAAACTCTATCTGATGTTGTTTGATGATACCCCACCTACGATAAAAAGATGTACTCCATTGTGCAGGCATGTTGACAGTGGAAGCATTTCATTATGGGGAACGAAACAATCATCCACACCAATCACATGCCTCTACAATTCATGCAGACACAAGGAAAGTTACAAAATTATGACCATCATAAGTGTTTCACGTACCAACAACAATTCCACTTGAATACAAAGTACAAGAGGTGTATCACCAACCATGTCACAGATTCTCTCAGTTGACCCCTAGTGGAGGCGTTAACCAAAATTATTAACTCTTGTGGACATGATACATTTGGATGGACACAATTATAAAATAATGACTCTGACTTTGCTACTTCCTATCAAACATTGAGCGCAGAATTTTTTTTCGAGACTTTCATCTCCAGGATGGATTGCTATGCCATCTAAGCCATCTTTGTGTTCCTTCAAGCGAGCGTGCAAAGATGATATGGGAATCCCATTACAGTTGGGAAACAAGACGTTTTGGTGTAGACAAAATAGTGGCAATACTGCAAAATCATTTTATTGGCCGAAGCTTTGAAAATATGTTTGCAAGTACATCAGATCTTGCATTGCCTGTGCCACTTCCAAGCTCACCATCAAGAAACAGAGGCTATACACCCCTCTTCCTACTCTGGATAGGCCTTGGGATTCCATATCCATAGACTAATGTCTGGTCTGTCGACAACCAAGCATGGGAATGACTGTGTTTTCGTGGTCGTTGATCAATTATCTAAGATGATAGTTTTGGCACCCTACAAAAAGAGCATCACAACTGAGGCCACTACCAAGATCTTATTTACACATGTTTGGGTTGATTTTGGACTTCCACATACTATTGTATCTGATTAAGACAATAGATTCCTGAGCACTTTTTGGTCGAGACTATGGTTGATGATGGACACCAAGTTGACCAAATCAACTTCCTTCCAGCCACAAAATGATGGACAAATAAAGGTAGTCAATCGGATGATTGTCCATATCTTGAGGATGTACAATTCTAAACATCCACGCACATGGGATGAAAGACTTCCTTATGTTCAACATAGTGATAATAGATCCCTCCAAAACTCTATTGGCCACAACCCTTTTAAGGTGTGCTTGGGGTTCCAACCATTGGTCCCCATTGACGCATCTCTACCCATTGCAGCTACACAAGAAGAGTCATCTCATGCTCATACTGAGGCTGATCGAGAATCCAAATTAGTTGAGAGCATCCAACACATCCAACAACAATTTCATGCTATTGTGTAGAAATCCAATGCCAATTATAAGCAGTGCCACGATCATCATCGAGTACCACACAAGTTTGAGATGGGAGATGAGGTGTGGTTGCACTTGTAGAAAGAGAACCTCATAGGACCCCATCAGAAGATACGCCCACTCTGATACAATCCTTACACTATCACCAATATTGTGGGTGAGAATGATTTTTAATTAAGTATTCCTCATTTCCTTGGCTTGCACCCAGTATTTAATGTGGACCATATTTTCAACCATATTTTCCACCTATCCTGGACACTTCGAACCCAACCAAGAAGTTTCCCCCTATAGAAATCAATCTTGATTGCATCAAACAATAGACAGTTGATTAGATCATGGACACCAAGACAAAGACCACTCACCAACAAAGCATCCAACTCTATTGGGTCATCAAAGCAAGGACGTTTCTTCATCAGGGCAAGTAGCTCACCATGAGTCAGATTCAACAGAAGTTGAACCATATGATGGAGGAACTTGATGCAATGGAGACCATTACTTCCTAAGGGGGGAGGAATGATCCAGGTTGACAATGGTGGACACCCACCTATTTCACTGGCTCAAATTACACTTTTCCATCTTGACAGTTTTTCTATAGTTTTTCGGGTCCCAAACTTCCGGGGTCATTTTCAGGCCCTAAACGATGATTTTTTGGCTTAACAGTGCGTATAAAGCATCGCAAGTTAGATTCTAGGATGAATTAAATGTGTACTACTTTTCTAGACCTTTTCGAAGAGGTATTGAACACCTCAAACATAGATCATATGCAAAAGTTATGTGGTCGATAAGTTTACGTTTCAACTACCCCCGTCGGGGCCCACAAACCTTTTGGTGTTTTATCTCCCGGGGTTAGGGTTTTGCATGTTTAGGGTTTTATTAATCATGATTTATGTTAAAAATTACTTTGGAGCCTCATTGTATTCATCTTCTTGTGAATGAGTGTAGCCAACACATTTCTTCTCAGAGATAAGTTATCACCATTCTAGCTAGCTTGTGTGGTTTTGGATTTTACAGTATTTTGTATTTTCAGATAGTCATTAATAGAATATGAGTTTACTATATTAATGTGTTCCTTTCCATATATCTATGTATTTCCTTGTTACATATCTATTATATTTCTTCCTTCGTATCATTCTCAAAATAATCTAGATCATTCCTATAATAAAAAAGTCCATGCTGCATTCAATTGTTGCTAGAGCACCTATCTTTCCCTGCATAGAGTTGATGGAATGGATCATTAATCTCACTAAGGCTTAGGAGTGAAAGATTATAAATGATCAGGGAGAGTGAATAGGGTCATTCCTTCCCCAAGCTATGGATTTTTGTTACAAACTTCCAGACCCCGACGAGTCCCTCACCAAGGAATTTGTAATTACATTTTATGAGCAATATGATACCAACAAAATACTGAACAATTGGTGGAAGGAGGACAAAACATTTTCTAAGCGGACTACTATTAGGTACAACGTATTCAGGTTGGGAGAGCTATACATGTATGTGATTATCCTTTTATGTAGGTTGTATGGTGAAAAATATTTCTCCCAATTCTCAGAAGCATGGCTACCCTTGACATATCACATAACAATGTGGGGCAATAAATTTAATTGGGGATGTTTTATATCTAAGAAAATCATCCTGAAAATCACTCAAGCACAATCTATGAAACCTAGAAACCCTCTTGAATTTCACATGGTATCCTTCCTCTTGGATATGTTGTGTGCACATAATACATTCCCTGGACTATCATTAAGATGGAATATTTATGAACCATCAGTCCATGTGTACTTTAGCATGCTTTGGAAAAATGGGTATAAAATGTTTTACTCCCAAATTTGTGATTTTATCATTCCTAGGATATACTTTCTTATATTTGAGAAAGAGTGCCCAAGGCTATCCAAGCAAGCGAAGAAGATTCTAAATTGCATAGGGAACTAGTTTTTTGAAGAGAAATACAGATACTTAATAATTTATGGAGCCATGATCCCACCAAATCTTCTATCTGTGTATTTACCTGACGGATTGGTTATTGGAGAGATATGTTACCAAACTATCATGCAAGGATTTAATGCCACCCTGGTGAGGGATAAGAAGAAATCCTTCATCCATTATGATTTCTAGATAGGGTATTATGTAGTCAAGGACACCAAGCATGATAAACAAGAAGGTCGAGTCATTTAGAATATAGGTTCATGACATGGATATACAAAAAATATGACCCCAAAGTGCTGGTTCTAAAACATGCAGAGCAAGTTCTTTTTAATTGGCCATATGCCCATGAAAAATGGGAAGATTAGTTGTTTACTGAGAATTCCCAATATTGGAAAGAGATACCAAAGAGGAGGGACAACAAAAATTGTATTGGGATTTTTCGCCTGTGACTTTGGGTCATGTCAGAACAAAGCTTGACCATATACAAAATATAAAACCTACCATCACATACACAACTTACAATGAAATAAGCACCTAAGGATAGAGGACAAATAATCTCACACCTTGTATCTTATCGATTGATATTGTTCCTCACTCTCGAACCTTGATCCGTTCTTGATCTCTACCCGAACTGACTCCAACTATCAGCACTAACTTGAAGCCAACTGCCCAGGTTTTTCCAATGGTCCTTCAAGCATGAAATGAACAAGATGTCCCTTCCTTATATGACTCAATAGGGATAGCATCACACCCTATAGTCACATAGGATAGAGAAAGGATTATTGGAAAGCAAGTTCCAGAATCAAGGGGTTGCTACTAAGAGGATAGGGGAGATAGGGAAGCTTGCAAATTATTTAACATAACTTTGCACCTTTGTTGTTCTCCACATCCATGCCCTCAAAGATATCTTTATACCATCCTCAAAGAGTTGAGGTGATTGCATTATGTTGTGTACGGTCTTAGGGGAGGTGAGGAACGAACCCAATCGAAAACCCTACTTGAAAAGTGGAATCATTTTATTTTTCACATTTTTTGAGGGAATCCGTGAGTTTCAAAATAGAAAGGCACAAACATCCGCGGTTTGCACACTAGTGACCCACATATGGCAACAAAAAAATTGTTTTCTTAGATGATTTGATGTAGGAGGATGATATTTACATTTGTAATCTAAGGAGAATGATCGAGCCATCCTACAAATGCAATGATGTGGAAAATTGTGGTATAACAAATGCCCCCTAATGAGTGAGGTCATAAGGAAAAATGATGGCTGAAATAAATTATAATTCTGAGAGGCGAGGATGCAATGAAGTAGATCCAATGAAAATTCCTGAACAATTGATACAAGAACAAAAAATGTCAGTAGATATCAGGTAAGAGTATTCTTTTCCCAAGTCAGGCATACCCATGCCCAAGAGTGATGTAAGCATGGCCGCCAAATAAAGTACACTGTGGATCCATGACATATATGAAAGTATGACTGATGTCCATGGCCATGAAAAATACATGGTGGATCCATGTGATATATAAAATAGCAATCATGGCCACAAGGAATACACAATGGATCCATGAAAAAAGTAGATCATATCATCGAATGGATACATAGTGGAGCTATGTCTCAAAATAAAAATCAGAGGATATATGGAACCAATGGAATGAACAAGTCGATCCTATTCAAGTACTAATGTCTGAGGGGTGGTACAATATGTTGGGTAGGAGCACAAAATATGCGACACTAGTACTCCACCCAAAGTCTTCAAAATGATTTTTTGAGGTACAAATCTACACCATGTGAATAGATGTGTTTGGGTCGAACATACTGAGACACCATTTGATTACTGATCATTGATGTATACCTTTAAAAAATGTGAGACGACCCATCGATGATGATAATGAGAGTCAAGGTACCATGGTACAATCTAAAAAGTGTGAATAAATGAGTTGGTGTTAAACACCTGGTAGAATCTATCAAGTAGGGGAAATTGATGTATTCCCATTATCAATAATGACAGATGCTGCCATTGATGACTACAAGCCCCAAGGTACCAAACACGTCTCTAGATCCTTGTCCCAGAGCAAGATGTTTTGAATTCGATAGGAAGAGATCTGCTGGAAGGAAGGAATTAAGGCATCCTCCATCGTCCAACACAAGGGGTAGCAGAAGGCCAAATATTTGGAAGGAATCAGATGAATAGGTTTTAAGGACCACACCGAGGTACAACTCTAGCATGCACCAAATGCAATAACACATGATAGAGACTCTCTGAATAGTATCCAATAATGGAGACTTGACAAATATGAGGAATCCACCAACGGGATCAGATGGAAACCAAGGTACCACACAAATCCCCATGTGTGATGATTGTTGTTGAAATCAAACACAAGGGAAACCGCCCAGTCAATGAATAATGATGCTTTATTATTTGTTGAGCGCAAGGTCACCAATCAATGATGGGAATAGGACCAGGTTGAAACTCTAGTTCATACTCTCAGAGCAATGTGTCAGAGTCGATAAGAGCAGACCCACCGACAAGAATTCAATGGGGACCTTCTATACTAGCACGCGTGAGATACACTGATACTTGTGATGATGAGATGTGCTTGACTAACATGGGAAGGCTGACTTGAAAGGTCCGAGACTTTATGTAGAATGGTTGACTCGGGATGAAACTTCCCTTGAACAAAAACACAACAAATTATGTGACTAAGGCAGCATGGATTATAAACTGGGATACATTCGTGATACATGAGGAATCAACAAATGCTCCATTTGGTTTGGTTTTAAGAATAACCAAACAAAGGAGATTATGCTACAAGATGAGAAAAAAGTCTCCTAAATCCATACTAAACCTCAAAATATTGAGACATTGGCTCAAAGATTGTGCTTTGTTCAAGGCATACAATATTGTTGCTAAAAAAAGAGATAGACACTCCCCCCCCCTTCTTTTTGGTTTTGATTTTGATTTTTTTTGTCTTTTTCATATTATTAAATCCTGAAAAAGAATAAAATAATGCTATAGTATAGTGGAGAAAATGAGTGTCGTGGGAAACTAGTACTAGTTAGAAAGCGCAAGGAACATACATATGCTCAATACAAGGAATCATGTGTAGGATAAGGACACTCGACGAATGTTTCCTTCTAGGTTAAGGTGTCAATTCACAAAGGAATAAATTGCAAGGCTATAAACTAGTAGGAATGCATAATAAAATGGTACAACAATAGCAAGTTGAAGCTTAAATTAGGCCTAAAAGCGCGAGTCGATAATATGAAGGCGATAATCGAAAATATTGTATTCTGAGAGAGGAGATCATGAGACAAATAAGAGGAAGTTACAACAGGTGTGGTGTAGGTTGTATCCCTTCATTTTGCTGGATAATAGGAAGGAAAGACTTGAAAATTTCTCTGGTGGACGTAGCCCACATTGGGTGAACCATGTATATCCATGTATCTATTGTATTGTTTATATTTTGTGTTTTATTTCTGCATTTGTTTTATTTTATTGCTTCACGATCCCGTTTTTCTAACAACTAGTATCATAGTGAAAGGTAACTCACAGGAAAATAGGGTTCCTAGTTCGAGTGGGAGCAATGGAGGAAGATGGAAATTTTAAGATCGAGAAATTTAACGGCCAAAACTACTAGCTATGTAATATGCAAATGGAATATTGTTTATATAAAAAGGATTTATTCCTACCATTGTACATAATAAGAAAGAATTCGATGGACATGAAGGATGAATAATGGGAGGTTCTTTACAGAAAGGAACTAGGAATGATACAGCTATGCTTGGTAGTGTCGGTGGATTTCAATGTTTCAAAATAAAATACAACAAAGGATCTGATGAAGGCATTGGATAAACTATATGAAAAATCCTCATCCTCAAATAAGGTATTTCTAATGAAGCAATTATTTAATATGAAGATGCCAGAAGGTGGGTCTATTACCGATCATTTAAATGAATTTAATACAGTTACTAATCAACTAAGTTATGTAAAAGTGGACTTTTATGATGAGGTTAGGGCTCTTCTAATCCTATGCTCATTACCAAAAATATGGAATGGCTTGGTCATGGATATAAGTAACTCTATATCTGGTTCAAACACTCTAAAATGTTATGATATTGTTGGTGTTATCCTTAGCGAGGAAATGTGTCAGAAACACATAGGTGATACATCAGGTAATGAATTAAACATGGAGAACAAGGGAAGAAAAAAGGATAGATGAAAGGGCTCAAATAACTATGGGAATTTAGGAAGGGAAGATCCAAATACAGACTAGGAAAGATAGAGTGATGGAATTGTGGGAAGAAAGGACATATGAAGAAATACTGCAAATCTACAAAGCAACAAAGATATGGACAACATGAGAAAAATCAGGAAGCAAATGTAACAGGTGATGTGTTACAAGATGCTTTGATTCTTTATGTAGATAATATTTCCGAGTCTTGGGTAGTATATTCAGGTGATTCATTTCATGCCACACTCCATAAGAAACATTTTCAAGATTATGTTCAAGGTGATTTTGGACAGGTTCATTTGGGTGATGATGCACCATGAAAAATTGTTGGAATGGGAAATGTACAAATAAAGCAATAGAATGGAAATCAATGGTTGTTGAAAGAGGTAAGACATGTTCTAGATTAAGAAACGATATAATTTCAACATGACAGTTCGAAAGTGATGGCTGTATATCCTAATGATCTGGTAATACTGAATATTCTATATCTTTAGCTTTAAATGAGTGGATACAACACCGTGTCATCATAGGCTTGGAAACATGAGTGAGAAGGGGATGTAAATAATTCACAAAATAAATTTGTTTCCAGATATTAAACAAATTGATTTGGATTTCTATGAGAACCATGTTTATGGAAAACAAAAGAGAGT
>SNQJ01S0066252.1:40188-66833 GCA_010110895.2 Picea sitchensis | reverse complement strand
AAATTTAGCCCCGATGATTGCTACCTTCACCCCCCATCTGCAATTTGGACTATAAATGGAAAATTTCTTTCCAAACCCAACACATGCATGAAATCAATAATTTTGTTAATCCTTCCATATTTGAGCCTCACTAGTATGCTTCCACAAGTAGCAACTTCATGTATCCAAAGTTGTTTACCAAGAAAATCTTTTCTTTCTCACCAGCACACTCCTCATATTCCATAAACCACATTATATGAGAATTTATGTGGAAGGAAGCTCTAGAGTCCAACAACTAAGCCTCATCACGCCTTTGAGATTCAAGGCATGGATAATACATTCTTTCATCACCATCCTCTTCATTAGAGTACCCAATAGAAAATTCCCCCTCTTTTTTTGGAATTTTAGCCTTGTATTGACTCTTCTTCTACCCTTTATTATGCACTTAAATAACAAACAATATCTACCATACTCCTCTTCCTACTTGTTGACCTTCCACAAGACAATGAGGTTATCTCAATAGGGTTGTCAAATAACCTCTTATGAAGAGTGCTTCATTTTCATGGCGCACTTCAATAGATTTTATACTTGTTTCTTTATGTAACAACAACCCAAGAATCTCATCCAATTTTAGTGTATTTTTTTCTAGGGAAACCCAATGGATACTTCCCTCGATTCATGGATGACATCCTAGTGAACCCATTGGTGTAGACTAGTGTGACTCATCCATCAATCAATTCTCATCAATCATTCCTTAAGGCTTTATGCCTCCAACTACAAAATACTAGTCATTTTCAGCCAAAACATCCCCCATTTTTAGTGTCTATAAACTAATTTTCTTACCACTGAATTTCTCAAACTCTGCACTTTCAGATGATGCCATGGCAGGTGCTACTTGAACATTACACCCTTTGGACTTGATAGCTCTGATACTAATTCATAAATCAAGAGGGATAAAATATAGAACAACAATCAAGTAAAAGAGAATACGCATAAGAGATAAACCAAGAAGAAAACACACATGGGAATATTGGGACAAGGTATTGTCCACCTTTTGGATTCCCTATTGCTTTCTTGTAAAGAATACAATTGTTTTATACAACTAGACTCTCTTCAAAAGTAAGGTGAATCATAACTACACATTTTGTGCACAACAATAATCAAATCCCAACAAGGACGACATGGTGTTTGTCCATGTCACAACCAATCAACCATTATGTAAGTAGGAGGACAATAACCTCTCTAGAAATTCTACAAGCATGATGATCATGGTATGTCGAGAACTATATGCCACAATGGATGAGATCTCATAACGAATATGGGATAGCACACAAGAGGAGAAGAGGTTTTAAAATCATAGAAATTATTTCAAGACACCAAACATGATGTATTCAACTGCTTATTATCTTCTTTATTATTCACACAAACACTATGTTTGATAAAAAAGGAGGGGAGATTATTTATGCATATACACCCACACAATATGTCCAATATCAAAGGAAGATGAAGTTAAACAAACATGCATATTCATCCCACAACCAAAACCTACCTTTATAAACACATAATAACAAAAATATATACTTATAAAATAAGTATATATGTCATTTCACAATATTTGTAAATAAATAGTTATTGATATTGCATAATTACTACTCAAAACGTATGAACTAGTTAACCAAATGCTAAAACCAATAAGATTGCACACTTTACCTACTTTTAAATGTGACCATCAAAGAAAAGCACTAATCAAAATACCTTTTATAAATTTCAACCATAAAGCATCCCATAAACAGCAATGTAAAAGGAAAACCAAAAAAATATTCCAAAATATACCATTACAATTATAATAATACAAATTTGAGCACCAACTTTTCAACGCATAGACATCAATGTAAAAGTAAAACAAAAAACAGTATGCCAAACATACTATTACAATTATAATAATACAAAGAATATTACAAAATTCAGCACCAACTATTCAACGCCAAAATTGCCAAAATTGAGTAATAGAGTAAGTGGTAGTTCAACTTCAATAGCAGTATAGTCAAGAAGAAGGGGATTGTCACGCCATAGTAATTCCACTTTACAAAGTTTAGCACCAACTATTCAACGACAAAATTGAATGGTAAAGTAAGTGGTAGTTCAACTTGAATAGTCTCCTAGTCAAGCAGGGGATTGCGAGGTCATAGTGATTCCATCATGAAGTTAGGATATAGACACTTCATGTCACTTCCAAGATATACATTTCATGTAAGTAAGAATAAAACAAGGAATTGGGGAATGAAAACATATCCATATTGAATTCATGTGTAGAAAATACAAACCATACTTGATCTTGTTGCAACATCTCCATCGTTTAGGTTAAGATCTTTTTATTTTTAGTTACATGAGCACAACTCTTTTTTGACAAAAGGTTTTTGATTTATCGTTATAGTAAATGAATTAATGGTGATCTAATACAATCATTCTCAAGACAAGAAGAAGACATTAGAGAACTTGGATGATTCTCTCAAGCATGAAAACAAAGGAAAGGAGAAATTGGCCTAGCTCAATCCCAATTTCACTAGTATAAAGGTGAGAATCATAGATCTAAGTGCATTAATCTCACTAACCTCTCATTTATAAGCTTAGATATAATTCAATTAGTGAGAGAGATCATGATTTGGAAGTATCTAATCTTGAAAATCTTTATTGAGGTTTGCACCTACATGATTTTTTGGGCGACATTAACATATGTGTGTGGCTTACAAACTATCAACCCATGCATGCATGGCTTGCTAGCTGAAAACCTTTGCATGTGCAACTTGTTAATTGGTATCCTACATTATTTGGATTTATAAGGGAATGAAATGAAACACATAAATATGATAGAAACACATAGATACAATAATACTCAATTTCTATTAATGAATGAAATATGTAGGAACTGTAAAAATGTTGAGTGAAATGAACTCGCTAGAATGGTGGTATCTTATCTATGAAAAGAGATGTGATGAATACGCACATTCACAAGAAATATGATTACAATGAGGCCGAAAAGACATTTTTAACATAAAGCATCAATGAGAAAACCCTAAACATCCAAAACCCTAACTGCAGAGATGAAACACCAAAAGGTTTGTGGGCCCCGATGTGGTCAGTTGATACGTCAACGCATACAATCTATGTCTGGGGTGCTCAATAGCCCGTAGGAAAGGTATAGTTGAGGAGTACACATTCCAAATGGCCCGGTAGATAAAAAACATCATTTAGGGCCTCAAAACAACCCCGTAAGTTCAAGACCCAAAAAATCGTAGAAAACTGTCAATATGGAAAATTGTGTTGTGAGTCAGTGGAATAGGTGGGTGGC
This sequence comes from Picea sitchensis, assembly GCA_010110895.2. Classification (NCBI taxonomy): domain Eukaryota; kingdom Viridiplantae; phylum Streptophyta; class Pinopsida; order Pinales; family Pinaceae; genus Picea; species Picea sitchensis. The sequence goes on along the minus strand of SNQJ01S0066252.1, from coordinate 63,505 downwards.
CACCGATGTCCACGTGGATCAATCCTCCCTCATTAAGAAGCAATGGTCTCCATTGCATCAAGTTCTTGTGGGAGATGGGGAAGTTTTTGTTGAATTTGAACCTTGGTGAGCCACTTGCCTTGTTGAAGAAGTTGTCCTTCATGAACCTTTTGTTGGAGGTGTTCGATCCGTTCAACAAATATGGTTGCATGATCTGACTTGGTCTAGGTGTGGGAGGACTTTGTAGGTGAAGGTGAAACAGGAAGATCTATATCAATGGGGGCTAATGGCTAGAACCCCAAGCACACCTGGAAATGAATGTGGGGAATAGAGCTATGAAGGGCTCTGTTATAGATTTTCTTAACTTGGAAGTGTAGAGGCACCCCTGTAGGTGATACAAAATTATATTTTTCCTCTTCTACAATAGTTTCAACCTTATTTTGATATATATAAAGGTCTTGATTTGAGGATGTGTCGGTCGTAGTGTCCTTATGTTCACCTTCTAATTGTGAAGAGGTTAACCTTTGCGGTATGAGAGATTCCTTTATGGAACTATTTTTACGAGATCAATGAAATGGAAGTAGTTAGAACTACCTCTGGTACCCTGTAGAGATGACTTGTAACACCCCTGTTTCCCCCAGTTTGTAAATATAAATATATTGTCCAAGAGACTATGGCAAACTCAATATGTGTGAATGTTTGATTTGATGAGCCTTTGTATAAAAGGTCAAGGAATGTAATTTATGTTACTAATAGAAATGGAAAAGTGTTGCATGACTGATGAAAGCGGGGGTTTGCCAAGATAGACTACAGATGCTATGAAAGAGATGGTGAGGGGAACAAGGAATGGTTGAGATAACCCCCACCAAACTAGTACCTTGCTGGATTTAATTGCTCAGGACCAAAACAATCCTCTGACCCAGGGATGAATTACATTCAGGTTGGTAGGTGGGAAGACCTCCTCAAGAGTTAACGAGGGGATGGGGAAGAGCGCCCATTTGAAAGGCTTTTAGACCTGACCACAGAATGGGAATTCAGGCCACATGTAATCTTGTTGAGGAAGGAAAGAAAGGAAGGCGTGGTGGGTAGAGGAAGAACTGCGAAGAGAAGCATAGAAGAGAGACTAAGCTCTCAAGTTCGAGTAAGAACTGAGAAATGAACGTGTTATGGTCACAGGATGTGGCTAGCAGGGTTATGATACAAAATGATAAATGAGGGTATTGAGTGACTGAGGAAGTACTCAGACAGGTCTCCTTGCTTGGTATCGAGAAAACCCGTTGCCAAGATCTTGTGGGAGGAGGAGAGTAACCTCTGTCCCTGACTGTTGTTGATCCGGAAGAAAGAATTCTCTCTCAGAGCATCATAGTCTACCTTGGGGTGGCCAGTGGTAAATCCATTAGGAGTGACTAAGCCTATGGTTGGGTGGAAACAGACACCCCTTTCAGTAGTTGTATCACGATTTTTGGTTCTGATAAGTATTTCCATATTTTGTGTTTTGAAATGGAATAATGAATGAATTGATGTATTTATACATCTAAGAACGGTCTTTGTATTGAATGGTCAAGCTATGTGTATTCATTTGTCTTCTTTTGAACGTATTCTTCTGATTGATCGTCTATATGCCCCAGTTTAGCCTTCAAGACATCTTGGGACGTAAACTTGTAGAAGGGATGGGATGGAAATCATTGCATCAATCTGACTATGTTGTTCTGGAGAGGATATCTCCTTCAGAACCCTTGTTGCACAATCGGGGCACCATGCCCAAGTCCTTAGCAAGTTCATGATGAGGAATATGTGTTTAACTCGCGAGAGTTTAGAAGGATCCATGTGATCAACACCCAAGAACCCTGTGTTAATCCTAAGGGAGCTAAGTCCTTCTAGCTTTAGAACTCCGGAAGTCTGGGACTTCGAAGTATTATTGGCCCAAATAGTCACAAACCGACCGAAGTTGACCGAGAGTCACGGTTACCTATAAGGTCAACCGGTGTTGGGCGGTTTCCCTAGTGGTTAGAGGAACCTATCATACCAACTAAACTGGGATCCAACTCCTCATCGTGAAGTAGCGCGAACCACCGATCGAGAATGTTCAGGGATCCCCTCAATCGTTGGATATACACTGAGAGGACTTCGATGAAGTTCTACTTCAGGAGAATAGAGATGCTATATCATCAAACTCCCTGAACGTCGAAGTTACAAAGTCAAGGAGAGTTGTAGATTTGGGGAAGATCGTTAGGAGCCCCACCTACCCTCCGATCATTCAGGAGGAGGGACCCACACATGGTACTTCAGCGAATTCCTGCTTCGGGAGAATGGAGTGGCAGTAAAGCCAAAACCCTCGAAGGCCAGAGCCGCGAAGTGACCAGGACCGTAGATATAGGGATCCTTCGGGTTCTTTCCTAGCCGTAGGATTCACAATGTAGTCAACCCGACGTTGAGCGCTTCATGAGGATGGGGGTGTTGTAACACCAAAACCCCCAAAGGTCGAAGCCCAAAGTAACAAGAGTCATCGATTCGAGGATGATTCGGGACTTTTCCTAACCGCCATATCTAGGCGGTGGTTAGCCCGATGTTGACCAACTTCGGGAGAAAAGAGGAGTTTGCATTGCAAAACTCCCGAAGGTCGAAGTCGTGAAGTAACGTTAGTCGTGGATCTATGGATTCACGTGGTCGGATATCAACCATGAGATTTGAGGGATGTTAGAAGGTTGTCAGCCTAGTGTGACGTGGAAAATTGATGTCACCAGGGTGATGTGGACCCATGATCGATGTGCCACGTGTCAACTCGATCTGTTATTTTCGTAGACCCTGTATGCCTATTGGAACGTGACATGTGTCACCCTTGGACCTTCTACGTGTCATCCTGTGGTACGTGCCCACCTAGCCAAAGTGGTTGGTGAAGTGATCGGAATTCCGAGACTCCGGGACTTCGAGACTCTAGAGGATTTGGAGTGTAGTATTGTAGAGAGACCAAAAGGCCTGAAGGTTGGAGCCACGTGGCAAGTTTACGGGACTTCGGGAGTTCGAGACTCTGAGAGGTCTCGTGTGTGGACAGTAAAGAGGCGTTCAACGCCGAAGCACAGAAGTGTCGAATTTCCTATTGGCCTATGTGTTAGATGCTTTCGTGTTAGACGAAGGTTGAGTCCATTCGTGGGATCAGATGGTGGATGGACTTGCACTGTGTATGAAGTAACTTGGAGACGATAAGCGTGAGGTGGATTCACGTGGACTCCACGTGGCCCTCAACCAATGAACGCTCGAAGAATTTTGGGAAGCCATAACTTACAACCCAAAGCTCGGATCTGAGAATGGTAGCATTCATTAGAATGTTGCGGGTAAGTAGAAGAGGATGAAGACCCCAGACAAAGGGTTTGAGATGTGAAGGAGAGAGAAATTTTGATTCCCCATCCCAAGGAAAGATAGTCAGGGGTCGGGTGTGTTACAAATTGGTAACAGAGCATGGTGACAACACTTGGCTTGCTTGGGCTCATGGACGAGTTATGTAAAAAACATATTTAAAGTACTTTTAAGGGTGATACCCTATCTTACCTCTCTCCTAAAGAGTCTGGTTAAATTGTTACTGAAGAAAAGAATGAAACTTTCTACTGTGTGTGTGTATTTAAGAAATATGAACTGTGTGTTGTTCATAAACTAATAGACTATTGGATAATAGTAGGTGTTTTGTCAGCACTCAAGCAGTCAGTAAATCATGGGAAAACTACAAGTATAAAGGATTTTGACGCGCCATGAAGTGGGGGATGGCTCCCACAACAGAGACGAAGAATCTGACAAAAAGAGGGCAATGGAAACCCCTCTGGACTTGGATGAAACTGTAAGTAGCCTCATGGCCGAATTACAGAGTTGCAAGGCCGATAATGAGAGATTGATAAAGGAGCAAGAAAAAAAAACAGAAATTGATGTAGTCTTGCTGCAGAGTTTATCCGATATACAGAGGCAGTTGTAGCATGTACCCACAACCAGTTAGGTGGAGCAATGACATACGAAGAGAAGTCAAAGCCCACCTGAGATACGAAAATGTGGTGCCATAAGTGGCCACACTAAGAGGAGTACCTTGAGGAAGGTCCAACCTAGAGGCAAGAGACACTCATCGAGAGAGTCCTTTAGAGAGGAAACTCGCAACTACAAGGGATCTTCTAGTAGCAAAGCTAGATCACATTCTCAAAGGAAAGGAAAGAAGTGAAAGCATTCCAAAAGTCATGATCTTGAAGAGTTCAAGAAAGCCAAACCACCCTCTTTCAATGGAGAGATTGAGAAAGGGGAAGAGGCAGAAGCTTGGATGCTTGGTTTAAAGAAGTACTTCAGAGTCCATGACTACTATGAAAACTTGAAGGCTTGAATAGCCATCTTCAACCTGAATGGAAAGGCTTCCATTTGGTGGGAAGACCTTATGAATGTGAAAGGAATCCATGAGAAGGACTCGTCATGGAAACAATTTGAGAAACACTTCAAGAAGAAGTATTTGACAGAGAAATACTTTGATGGGAAGACTAAGGAGTTCTATGAAATTAGGCTGGGACAACTCACCATAGAGGAATATGTCAATAAATTCCTTAAGTTGTTGAGGTATGTACCCTACATAAAGGATGAAAAGGTAAAAGTGCAATGATTTATTAGTGGGTTACCTTAGACCTATCAGGACAGGATTGAGATTGACGAGTCGAATACCTTAGAAGACACTATCCGAAAGGTAAGGTATTGTTATGAATAGTCGGGAGTCAGACATAACCTCGTGAGGACTGGAAGAAGAAGAGTAGTTCGAGATTCAAGAAGAAGGGGTTTAAATCCTCAAGATTTAAGAACTATGGGAAGGACTCTAGGATGAGCCTTGCTACTAGAAGTGTGTATCAACAAAATTTTCTCTCCCAGAGTGGAAATAAACCTTTTGGAGCAACCCCAGGAAAGACCGATAACCCAAAGAACCTTGAAATGTTGGGGTTGTGGAGAAGAACATCTGTTGAGGGATTTTCCACACAGACAACAAAACAATAGGCCAGTCTACAATATCCAATAAGCTACCACATTCAATGATGTGGTTAGGAGCATGCCACAGATTTATGTAGCCTTGGATAATAACCAAGCTGACCACCAAGCCTCAGTGGTGGAGATGGAAGGTATGATTTCCAACCATCTAGTTTCTATTTTAATTGACCTTGGTTCTAATTTGAGTTATGTGGCCCCTCAGACCGTTGACAAGTGTAAATTGCAACCAGTTAGACATGTTAAGCCATGGTTGGTACAACTAGCCACTAGAACCAAAAGAAAAGTAGCAGAGGTCATACTAGCTTTCCAATTCATTATGGATGGATTTCCTACCCAAGCGACCCTTAACATACTTCCCCTAGGATCTTATGACATGTTGGTTGGTATGGACTGGCTAGCCACTTATTAAACCAAGTTGGGTTGTTACCATAAAACTTTGGAGTGTGAACATGAAGAAGGGAGAAAAATAACCCTCCAAGGGGTTCAGAGCCCTATCTCAGTGAGACAAATATCAACCCTTCAAATGAAAAAGTATTGTAGAAAGGGATGTCCTCTATATACAATACAGGTGTTGGAATCTATTAAGGATGAAAAACCAATCCTAGAGTACCACCCCATATTAAGAGAGTATAAATATGTGTTTCCAGAAGAGGCATCGGGTCTACCTCTAAGAAGAGACATTGACTTCTCCATAGAACTTGCACCAGGAGCAGTACCAGTGTCTAGAACGCCCTATAGGATGAGTACACTAGAGCTAGTTGAGATCAAGCTACAACTAAAGGAGATGATGGACAAAGGCTACATCTGACCCAACATGTCTCCATGGGGAGAACCCATCTTGTTTGTGAAAAAGAAAGATGGCACACTCTGACTCTGCATAGACTATAGACAACTCAACAAGACAACCATAAAGAGAAAGTATCCCTTACCAAGAATCAATGACTTGTTTGACCAATTAAGGGGTGCTTCCATTTTCTCAAATATTGACTTAAGGTACGGATACCATCAATTCTGAATCAAGGATGAAGTCATCCACAAAACAACCTTCAGGACAAGATATGGTCACTATGAATTTGTGGTGGTGCCATTTGGATTAACCAATGCCCCCATCACTTTTATGTGCTTGATGAATAATGTACTCAACAAATTCCTAGATAGATTTGTATTGGTTTTTATTGATGATATCCTAATCTACTCCAAGAACAGAGAGGATCATGAAGAACATCTTAAATTAGTGCTTCAAGTACTAAGAGAGCATCAACTCTACGCTAAGTTTAGGAAGTGTGACTTTTTCCAGAATCAAGTACATTACTTAGGCCATGTTATTTCTGAAGAAGGAGTGGCAGTAGACCCTGACAAGATCAAATCTATCATGGAATGGCCTTCCCCAAAGGATGTATTTGATACCAGGTCCTTTATGGGCTTAGCAGGATACTATAGAAGGTTCATAAAAGAATTTTCCAAGATTGGTTGCCCAATCACTGCCCTTCAGAAAAACGGGGTTAAATTCACTTGGACATTAGAATCTGAAAAAATATTTCAAGAACTAAAATACCTTCTAAACCATGCACCCGTGCTGAAGATTGTAGACCCTGATGACGACTTCCTCGTGTGTATAGATTCATGTAAGGAAGGAATCAGAGGATTCCTTATGCAAGAAGGGCATGTAATGTTTTATGAATCCATAAAATTGAATGAGCATGAAATCAATTATGTGACCCATGATATAGAGTTGGCTGCCATAGTGCATGCTTTAAAAATGTGGAGACATTACCTCATGGGTAGGAGATTTGTACTTATGACAGACCATTGTGGGTTGAGGCGCCTGTTTGATCAACCAAAACTCAATGCTAGACAAGCTAGGTGGATATCTCTCCTTAGTGAGTTTGATTTCAAAATCAAACACATCAAAGGAAAAGAAAATAGGGTGGCTGATGTCGTTAGCAGAAGTGTGAAAATGATTCACCTGGCAGCAGTAAGCACCTGTGAAACAAATGTCAGGGACAGAATCAAGAATGCACAAGAAACATATGCATTTTTCAAAACCGTGACATCATACCTAAAGAAAGATCCCACATGGCTAAAGTATGAAGGATATTAGATGCTTGATGAAGGCCTGCTGACCTACATAAATAGATTGTATATTCCAAGTTGTGACAACTTGAAGAGGTTCATAATAGATGAACTACACAAGAGACCATATATTGGTCACCTAGGTTATCAGAAAATGATCATGGCCATTATGAAACTATTATGTTGGCCTGGATTGAAGAAAGACATATCTGACTATCTAGCTAAGTGTCTAGAATTCCAACAAGTTAAGGCAGCACACCGACACCCAACATGGTTGTTACAACCTCTACCAATTCCAGAATGGAAATGGGAAACCATCTCCATGGATTTCATCACCGGATTACCAAAATCGACCAAGTAGAATGATGCCATAATGGCAGTGGTGGAAAAATTGAGCAAGTTTGCTCACTTCGTTCTTGTCAAGTCAACTTGCAAGGCAATAAATATTGTCATCATCTTCATGAAGGAGATATTCATACTGCATGGCATGACTAGGGAGATTATATTTGACAGAGACACCAAATTTACTTCAAGCTTTTGGAAATCCTTAATGTATGGTTTTGAGACTAAATTATTGTTTAGCACATCCTATCACCCTCAAACGGATGGACAGATAGAAAGAGTGAACCAAATATTAGAAGACATGTTAAGGATGCATGTAATGTATCAACCTAAGAAGTGGGAAGACTACCTGCCATTGGTAGAATTTGCTTACAACAACGATTATCAAGAGTCATTGAAGATGAGCCCTTTTGAAGCCCTCTATGGTAGATAGTGCAAGATTCCAATCAGTTGAAGTAATCCAGTGGATAGAATTACAAACGGACCTAACATGCTGAAAGAAATGGAACAACAAGTAATTCAAATTAAGCAAAATATGAAAACTTCTCAGGATAGACAAAAGAGTTACGCCGACATAAATAGAAATCTCGGAGAGTTCAAGACAGGAGACTGTGTCTATCTCAGAATTAGACCCAGGAAGAGTTCCGTGAGAATCGGAGCTTGTGCCAAGATGGCACCCCGGTATTGTGGACCCTTTGAAATATTAGATAGAGTGGGACCTATAGCCTATAGGCTAGCACTCCCTCCCACAGTGAAGGCACATAATGTTTTCCATGTTTCATTATTGAAGAAATATGTACATGATTATAATCATATAATTGACTGGTCTGTGATTCAGGTGGATCCAGAGGGATAATTCCTGCCAGAACCTCAATGCATACTAGACCGGGAGGAAACCTCACTTAGAAACCGAACCATTGCACATGTCAAGGTGCAATGGAAACACTTTGTCCCAGATGAGCCTATGTGGGAAATGGAGGATGCCATGAAACATGCATATCCATTTTTATTTACTTCTATATATACATAGCACGTTGACAGATAGAACATCGGGGACGATGTTCCTTTAAGGAGGAGGGGATTGTAACACCGTTGTTTCCCCCAGTTTGTAAATATAAATATATTGGCCAAGAGACTATGGAAAACTCGATATGTGTGAATGTTTGATTTGATGAACCTTTGTATAAAAGGTCAAGGAATGTAATTTTTGTTATTAATAGAAATGGACAAGTGTTGCATGACTGCTGAAAGTGGGGGTTTTCCAAGATAGACCACAGATTCTATGAAAGAGATGGTGGGGGGAATGAGGAATGGTTGAGATAACCCCCACCAAATCAGTGCCTTGTTGGATTTAATTGATTTGGACCAGAACAGTTCTTTGACCCATGGATGAATTACAATCAGGCTGGTAGGTGGGAATACCTCCTTGAGAGTTAATGAGGGGATGGGGCATAGCACCCATCTGAAAGGATTTCAGACCTAACCACAGACTGAGAATTCGGTCCACACGCAATATTTTTGAGGAAGGAAAGAAAGGAAGGCGTGGTGGGAAGCGGAAGAGATATGAAGAGAAGTACAGAAGAGAGACTAAGCTCTCTCTCTTAGACTCCTTGCTGTGAAACTGAGGCACCATGCCCAAGTCCTTAGGAAGTTCACGATGAGGAAGATGTGTTTAACTCGCGAGAGTTTAGAAGGACCCATGTGACCAACACCTAGGAACCTTGTGCTAAGCCTAAGGGAGCTAAGTCCTTCTGGCTTCGGGACTCCAAAAGTACGGGACTTCGGAGTATTATCAACCCAAATAGTCACAAATCTATTGAAGGTGACCGATATTCATGGTTACCTATAAGGTCGACCGGCATTGGGCGGTTTCCCTAGTGGTTAGAGGAACCTAGCATACCAACTAAACCATGATCCAACTCCCCATCGCGAAGTAGCGTGATCCACCAATCAAGAATGTTTGGGGATCCCCTCAGTCGTTGGATCTACACCGAGAGGACTTCGACGAAGTTCTACTTCGGGAGAATATAGATGCGATAACATAAAACTTCTCGAACGTCAAAGTTACGAAGTAAAGGAGAGTCGTAGATTTGGGGAAGATCGTTAGGATCCCTGCCTATCGTCCGATCATTCAGGAGGAGGGACCCGCACATGGTACATCAACAAAGTCCTTCTTCGGGAGAATGGAGTGGCAATAAATCCAAAACCCCCGAAGGCCAAATCCGCGAAGTGACCAAGACCGTAGATATAGGGATCCTTCGGGTTCTTTCCTAGCCATAGGATTCACGATGTAGTCAACCCGATGTTGATCGCTTCAGGAGGATGGGGGTGTTGTAACGCGAAAATCTCTGAAGGTCAAAGGCCGAAGTAACAAGAGTCGTCGATTCGAGGATGCTTTGAGACTTTTCCTAACCATCAGATCTAGGTGGTGGTCAGCCCGACGTTGACCAACGTCCGGAGAAAATATTAGTTCGAATTGCAAAACTCTCGAAGGTCGAAGTCGTGAAGTAATGTTGGTCATGGATCTATGGATTCATGTGGTCGGATCTCGACCGTGATATTTGAGTTATGTTAGAAGGTTGTCAGTCTGGTGTGACGTGGAAAGATGATGTCACCAGGGTGATGTGGAACCACAATCGATGTGCCATGTGTCAGCTCACTCTATGCTTTTCGTAGAACCTATATGCCTATTGGAACATGACATGTGTCACCCTTGGCCCTTCTACGTGTCAGCCTGTGGTACATGTCCGCCTAGCCAAAGTGGTTAGTGAAGTGACCGGAACTCCCAGAGTCCGAGACTTCGGGACTCCGAAAGATTTGGAATGTAGTATTGTAGAGAGACCAAAAGGCCCAAAGGTCAGAGCCACATGGAAATTTTACGAGACTTCAATAATTTGGGACTCTGAGAGGTCTCGGGAGTTCGAGACTCCAAGATAAAAATATGCTCAGTTGTCTGCTTCATTTTTTAACTAGCTTGACACAGAAAGTGAAGTCTACTCGGGGTCGGTTTCATTTTTACACAATCTTGAAATAGAGAAAAACTATGCTTGGGGTAGGTTTCATTTTTACACAAGCTTGAAATAGATAAAAACTATGCTTGGGATTGGTTTCATTTTTACACAAGCTTGAAACTAGAAAATAAACTATGCTTGTGGTTGGTTTCATTTTTACATGAGCTTTACACCCAAAATGAACTATTCTCGGGTGATACCCATTAGTGGGTTTTCTTCCCAACATGATGCCCATAGGTCAGTACTTTTCCCCCAAGATGACCAACAAAGGCTAGCGGATTAACTCCAACGTGATTTCGAGAGGTTAGAGACATGCCCCCCAAGTTTTGTTTCATCTGTCGACTCTTCATTTGCACCCTATTAGACTCCTGGCTACTAATAGGAATAGGTTCACCAGAGAGGGAGGAATAAAGAGGATCAACTAACACAGGCAAATGAAAGGAAGGTTCAGGTATGAGATCTAGTGGAAGACTCAACTCAATTGTAGGGGGGTTTGTTTCATTTTTTAATGAGATTGACATAGACAATGAACCATGCTCATGGGTATCTGTTTCATTTTTAATGAGATTGACATAGAAAGGGAACTATTCTCATGGATGTTTGTTTCATTTTTTAACGAGATTGATACAAGAAAAGAACCATGCTCGTAGTCTTATGTTTCATTTTTTAATGAGCTTGACACAGAAAATGAACTATGATCATAATCCTTTGTTTAATTTTTTAATTATCTTGACACGAAAATGAGAACTTTGCTCAAAATTTGTTGTTTCATTTTTTAATTAGCTTGACATATAAATGAGAACTTTGCTCGAAATCCTCTATTTCATCTTTTAAAAAAATTGAAACAAAAACAAGAACTTTGCTCGAAATCCTCTGTTTCATTTTTAATGAGCTTGACACAAAAACATGAACTTTGCTCGAAACCCTTGACCATGACTTCCAATAGGTCTTCATCAGACAGAAGAACAACACTCTGGAAGGAATACATGTTAAGGGACTCAATAAGGGTAACGAGGGGAAGATCAAGCTCCAAATCCCCTATTGAGTGGTTCGCCATGTCAATTATCGGATCTAAGTTCAAACAAGGAGAGAATACAAAGAGAGGATCATTTTCATTCATAGTTGGACACATGGGACATGATGCCACATAATTAACCTATGGTAGGTTGGATACCACTTGCATATAAGGAACATTCAGGGGAGTCAGATGTTTGACAATCATATCAGGACCAACGAACGAAAGTTGGTCAATGGTCACATTGTTTCCATTATGAGGGAAATGTATCACTCAAAAGAGTGTGGACACGATAACTTTCATAGAATAAACATAGTCCCGCCCAAGGAGAAAATTAAAGTCCAAGGGGTTGTGGACTATCATAACATCAATACATACAATTTTCCCTCCTAAGGTGATGGGTAGTTGAGGAAGGATCCCTAAAGGTTCGCTAGGTCTTCTATTAAAACCCCACAAAAGATGGGTCACCGATATAGGCTGAGGGGAACCCATAGCCTATCAAGAAGTTGAGGATATAATTATAACATAAGCGCCTTCGTCAACAATATTGCTATGTACTGTGATATTATCGCAAACTTACATGATAATTTGGAAAGGCTAGTAAGAAGAAAGGTGAGGCTCTGTCAGACTATTCCAATCAAAGGAAATGACCTCAGTATTTGGATGGGGTTCCATTAAGACGGGTGAAATCCCCCCTTGTCCAAAGGAATATGAAGTGAAAAGAAATACCTGAGCAATATCCACTTTAATCTCCAAGAGAAGAGTGGGATCGATCGATGATTGTATTGGACCAACCACTTTATTAACTTCACTCTACAAGGGGAGAGCAGGATCGACTGAGGATTATATTGGACTGACCATTTTATTAACTTTACTCTCCAAGGGGAGAGTGGGATCGAACGAGGATGGAATCATACCGGCCAATTCATCAACCACTGGTTGGTTGGGAGAAGGTTCATGGGAAGCAACTGGAGGTTAATGTTAAGAAATAGTAATGTCTTCCAACAATTGTGAAGCTTCATCCATATGAGGGAAAAGGTAAGTACAATGCCTTTCTCCGCATAACCAACAAGGAATTTTTACTTGACCCTTTTTCCCTCCAACCTGATGACTATTAGTCTATGGGTTGTCACCAGCATGATTTGCAGTGGCTGGAGACATGGATTGTTGAGAACCCTGAGACCACACTTCTAAAACTTTTGGAATACCAGGGAAATCCTTAAGAAGGTGGTCACCCTTACAAAGTTTGGAAGGGAATTTGGGCTTGTGACATGTGTTGGTAGAATTTTTAATATCATCAACACTCTCACCATGATTATTAGTGGTTGGTTGATTTCCCCCTTGCTTATATTTCTTCTTCTTGTTCTTCTTTTTCTTATTCTTATGAGCCTCCTGGTTACTAACATTAATACTTTCACTAGGCGAAGAAGAAGAAAGGGAAGAATATGCAATGGGTGAAGAAGGAAAAGGGTCAACATGAGGTTGATGTTCTTGGGGTGGAGGGCTTGCATTCAAAGAACTAAGAGCATTTGATATCACCAGAGTGGAAACAAACCATACTAGTAACCCTATGGTGAATCTAGGAAGACTCAATGTAGTAATGTAGAGGGGACCAACTGTTCCAAAACAAGGAAAAGGTTCCTCATGAAAAGGGGTTCCTTGGTTGGTAGTCCCAGGCAAGGTTGGAATTTAAATTCATTTTTACCTTTCAATTTTTTTTTAATTTTTTTTAACATTTTGGGTCTAAATATTGCCCTTCAAATAACAGTATGTCTAAAAGTGTGCCTTTCAACAATGAAGTTTTGATAAGAAACTAACTCTTCAATAATGAAGTTTATGTTAAATATTTTAGTTGGTGATCCCATTTGTGTAGGGATGTACCTATTTCTAGAGATGTAGGGAGCATCACATGCCTCCTCCCTACCATCCTAATTATAAGTTTCCTCAACGTTTCTCCTACACTTATGCACAAATTTCACACCAAAGAGTACATCAATTGCTTGAAGATTAATTTTTATAGTAATTTTTGGTCCCCCTGAATTATCTAACAAAAATGGATTACACACAATTGATTTCCATTGCATTTAATTCAAAAGGAGAGTTTTAAGTTGTATTCAAGGAACTAGAAATTCTAACATGACAGACTTAATATATCTTCAATTAAAGAAATTTTCAGTTGTTTTGGAGGTTCAAGGAAGAAAAGGCCTCCAAAATGGATAAAAATAGACACCGACTTTCATGATATTGATAATCTTGTGGATATAGAAAGATACTATTTTGAGAGCTGGACAAACTTGAGGAATTTTCCACTATGATGAAAATTTAAGGAAGAAAAGGCTTCTAAATGTATAATAATCAAGATTTCATGCTACTGGGAATTCAGTGGTTACCGAAAGATATTATTTCAAGAGATGGTAGTTATCATTTCTTTGGGTCTCCACTTGAAGAAGTTTCATCTTTATTCGAGTTTAAAGAAGGAAAGGATCCTATGTGCATAAAATACACATTGGGTAGTCAATATTATTTCTTCAGGTCTTCACCTAATGAATTTTCAGCTGTATTCAAAGTTAAAGGAAGAAAATGACTCTAAATGTACAAAAATCAACATCCACTTTCAAGTTACTGATAGTTCACTCGATATGGAAATATATTATTTCAAGATTGCTCGATATTATTTTGAGTCCCCAACTGAAGAATTTTTAGCTCTATTCAAGGTTTGAGGAAGAAAAGGGCTCTAAATGCATAAAAATAGACATTGTCTTTCAAGATGTTGAGCAGACATGGAAGGATATTATTTTGAGAGATGGTCCATAATATTTCTTCAATATCCACCTTAAGAATTTTCAGTTGTAATCATATTTCAAGGAAGAAAAGTTTTCTAAATGCCTAATATATTATTTCGATAGCTTTATATATTATTTATGTCAATTTCAACAAGTAGACAAAAGACACGAAATAAAATAAGAGTTCATGGTATTTACCAGTTCATTTACGAGTTCAACTGTAGAAGTCTGATAGCTCAATTTCTTTCCCAAGTTATTGCAGTAGAAAACACACATGATCTCGAATCTATACGCCCTTTCTCGAAACCTTGACCCTGTCTCCATCGCTCTCTTCTCTTTCTGGCTTTGTAAAATTTCGATCAAATTGGTCAATACCGTCAGGCTTTGTAAAATTTCGACCAAATCAGTCAATACCGCCTCGGAAGTTTGATAAGTAGGACCCAGAGGGTTGTCTTCCAATTCAGTCCAATATCAACGGTGTTAAGCATATACATTTCCATATCTTTACTGAGCATCAAACACACCAACCCATATCAAGGTTTTTTATTCAAGGGTTTGGGCTTGAGATAATGAGGCCATTCCTATTCTTTCATTTTCTATTATATTCTATTGTTTTTTGTTTTGGTATGAGCCCTTTTGCATTTTTTCTCATGGTTTTTGTTTGGTGTTTTCAGTAACTTTATGTCTTTCTCTTTGTTGCAGGAATCCCAACCTCATTCCATAATGTAGAAGCCAAAGGATGATTTAGTTTTGCTATCTCAGAGGGAATTTAGTTATTCGGAAACAATGAATATGCAAAGATATCATACTGATATTGTGTCTCCTAACATGGGTCTGGTTATCCTATCAATTATCTTAACACACTATCTATAGACTTGTGGCCCATGGGTAGCTCGGTGCATGAGGAGTTATTCCTTGTTACCTACCACCCGTACCAGAATGTGTGAAAATAATGACGTTTGATATGATTATAACCCGCCATAATTATGTTATTTCAATTTTCATGCATGTTCCTGGTGATGGAAAGGACACAAAATTAAACGTAAAATACAGGCAAAATGCCCCATGACGGGGATTATTCCCGTCAAATTCCAAACCTGGTCCTAGGAAATGTTTCCATAGACACAGACTCAACCTAAGGTCACTAAATCAAAGAGAACACACTACCAAAGTCCCTATAAGATAAGAGAAATAAAACAACTCCCTTGTAATAGGGAAAAAATGAAGTAAGGATCTTCCAGAGACGGGAGATGAGACTGTCAACGAAGATATGAGAAAAAATTACCCAGACCTCCACGTAAATTCCCTTCTTGGTGCAAGAAACCCTCGCTTCGCGAGGTCACCCTCCAAGGGTACTAAAAGTGTGGTACGACGTCTGCCTCATGTACCATGGGAAACCCCCCACATTCACCTTTGTAGATACCCAGGATAGGTTGCTATGGTTACCAACTTGCATTCGGCCTCCGGGGGGGGTACAATCAATAGTCGAGACCGAACATATGGGTAGGATAACAAAGTTTGAATCTCTTCAAGAAGACTAAATGCTTCAAGTTAAAAAAAAAAGGAAAACACATTTAACAAATAAAATCTAAATTCTGCTCGACTCCACTCATCTTCTACTTTCTTCTCCCAACAAATCTGACTGCCATAACACATCTCTGTAAAAAAATTAAATTGATTTTAAAAATAATTTTTGCAGCAGGGACAACAGGGTCAGGACTACCAGTCTATATTTGGCTTTGATGGACAACACTCTCTGCATTTGATCCAGACTCGAGTCTGGATCAAATGCAGAGAGTGTTGTCCCTCAAAGCCAACTATAGATTGGTAGTCTCGATCCTTCACCAGTAATAATCTAGAGCAAGGGTACAGAGGAAGACAAAGTTGTGTATCGCTAGCAGAAACATAATGAAAGCTGACAATGGAGTTGTAGGGAATCATGTACGCGGGGAGTAAACAGTCTAAACCCCATATACATCTCCATCTGCTTCTATACATCAAATACTATCCACATTCAGGTTCATAAGTTTTTAAATTTGCCTACTGGATGGAATATGATGGTTAGGCATGTTACCCAATGTGAAATCCATGTACATGCTGACATATGATGGTTAGACACGCTACCCAATGCAATCTGACAAATTGTACCATTTCCTATGTTGTCCTTCAATTTTGAACTTTTTTGAAATGGACTTATATCTAACATTAGACTTTTCAGTATAAATTTATAACTCCTGATAAGCCCCCTTGTTTCCATGGTTCCAATAGGGAGACCAACAACTCAGTCCATCCATGCTTTTCGACCACTATTTTTCCTTTCTCTTTTTTGTCTTCTTTTTTGGTTTTCTTTCATTTTTTTCTCGTTTTTGTTTTGTCTCTAGTTTGCTAGGATTTAGAGGGACGAACAAAGCGAAGTTACGATGGAATAAGGGATTCAATGAATTAAATACCATTCAAGCAGTGAGGATCATAGAAGGAGGAGGACATATTTACTGTTTTATTTATTTGATATTTAAACTTGTTGATGGCACTGCAATCATAGGTAGACATGTATTTTGGAATATGCCTTTTTATATTAATATTTGGATATTTTATCAAAAATTTCCTTAGCCAATGTGAAAATTGTTGCTTATCAAAGTGTTATCTCCTAAAATAGCCTGTAAACTACTTGGTTGACCTTAATGGTGCTCCTTAGATGGCACACAAAACAAACATTATTGAGGATCATTATGTTGGACCTCTATGTGAAAAACTTGCCTAGAGAATAATTATTTCCAAAGTATGATGTTGTTGAGGGACAATTGTTCATAGTATATTCACCAAATCCAAATTGTTCAATATGGATGGATATGGCCAAAGGGAATGTCTACCAACATTCAATGGTTATTGCTGAATATTACAAGATAGAGATTGAATAGTGGAAACTTATTAAAAAAAAATTGGAGAAAATAATTTTGAAAAAATTCAAAAATAAATTGTTAGAAGAGATCCAAATTGTTCAATATGGATGGGTATGGTCAAAGGGAATGTCTACCAACATTCAATGGTTATTGTTGAATATTACAAAATAGAGATTGAATGATGAAAACTTATTAAAACAAAATTGAAAAAAATAATTTAAAAAAAATTCATTAAATTGTTAGAAGAGAAAAACCAATTTCTATTTATATGAATAAATCATATAGATATAGTGACGAATATCAAAATAAAAATTACAAAATAAAAATAACTTAAAAATCACCTTCATTAATTAAAACATTCTAAGAACATGTAGAATAGAATGAAGATAATAACCAAAAAAAACATCTAATACATTAACAATTAAATATCACATAGACATTAATAACACATATGAGATGTATAATGCATATATGTTTTTAAAACGAGGAGTATGAAACTCATGTTTCCCTATGATATCCCATTTGTTTATGAATGATAGTCCAAATCCATCTTAACTTTTTTCTGATTTCATACTTAAACCAAATTTTAAATTAGATGTGTCCTAGTTATGTACCGCCATGAGGAAATGTGTAAGAAATCCTGCCATGTCACACCCTGTTGAAATTGATAGTACCATGAGGAAATGTGTAAGAAATCCTGCCATGTCACACCCGGTTGAAATTGATAGTACCATGAGGAAATGTGTAAGAAATCCTGCCATGTCATACCCTGTTGAAATTTGTCTAGGGAAACGTGTTACCATACTCCCCCACATTAACACGAAAAGGGGCTCCAAGCAAGATTTCCTTAAATAATGAGGACATATGCTTTTGTTTACAACATGTCCTTAAACAATAAGGACATCAAATAAGTATTATCATCGACCATAATTGGCCCTCTAAATTAAAGGTTTTGTTTATAACATGTCCTTAAATAACAAGGTAAATAGCAGCAATGCTGCAAGTACCTGCTTATGGTAATTAAATGAAATAAACAATA
Source organism: Picea sitchensis (assembly GCA_010110895.2). NCBI lineage: Eukaryota > Viridiplantae > Streptophyta > Pinopsida > Pinales > Pinaceae > Picea > Picea sitchensis. Next base: position 45,365 of record SNQJ01S0066252.1, on the reverse strand, counting down.
AAGTAGTTAAGTTAAATAAATGAAGGTGTGGAATTAGTATATCCTCGTAGTTAACCAAAGATTTTCTACATCTTCATTATCATAAATTTTATTAATTTTTTTTTCATAATTCTTAACAAAATTACCAAACTAATATCTTCACATGAAAGTAAAATGTTAGTGCACATTATGTTTGTTGTTGTGCTCAAGAAAACTAAATGTTAAAGTTAATATATTTAGCATTGTGTTTTTTTAGATATATCTTTTATGTTGTTTTCTTTATTTTCACTCATTGACATAAAGAATTGATCTATATTCCATGAAGCTATAATTTAATAGGTATTGAAAGGAATTCTTTTTTTCCACGAGAAATTAACTCGATTTATATTAGAGATATAAATCATTTACATCACTGTCCAGACTGGCACTAGCAGCCATTACATTTCGTCCCGGAGACCCAGCCGGAATTGAACTCAAGACCTCCTCCCAACATGGAGAAAGGTCTTTACCAACCGCGCTGTCTCACGGGACTAGGTATTGAAAGGGATTCTTAATAGTTAGCATTTTATTGAACTATAGAACTACTAAAAACTAGATATATCAAAAATAAATATAAACAAAAACAAAAAAACATAATAATATTAAAAATAAACAAATAAATAAACACAACAATATTAAAAATAAATAAAAACAAAAAACACAACAATAAATAGTGATCATTTAAACTATATATGTAACTACAACTACTAAGAACTAGATATATTAAAAATAAACAAAAACAAAAGTTAATGTTAATATATTTAACATTGTGTTTTTGTTGTAGATATATCTTTTTTGTTGTCCTCTTTATTTTCACACATTGACATAAATAAATGATCTATATTTCATGAAGGGATAATGTAATATGTATTCAAAGGGACTTTCAATAGCTAGCATTTCATTGAATTATATATGGAATTACTAAAAACTAGATATATTAAAAATAAATAAAAACAAAAAACATAACAATAGTGACTATTTAAACTATGAACTAGAAATATTAAAAATAAATAAAAACAAAAAACACAACAATAGTAAAATTAATTAGTTCATATTGTTACGTATTCATTCACCTAATGTGCCTAGATTTAGATTTAAATTTGGAACCCTCTTACTCGACATATTTGGTAGGGAATAAATCTTTGAGACAGGGTAAATTGTGCTATCTCCACTAATTTGAGACAAGAAAGATTTGGAACCCTCTTAGTCAACATATTTGGTAGGGATTAAATCTTTGAGACATGGTAAATTGGGCTATCTCCACTGATTCCACTAATTTGAGACAGGGTTAGTCAACATATTTGGTAGGGAATAAATCTTTGAGACAAGGTAAATTGTGCTATCTCCACTGATTCCACTAATTTGAGACAAGGATTAGGGTGAGGCTAAATTCTAAATTAAATTGACTTACCTAAAGATAGACCTCAAATTTATGTAAAAATGATGCTTTCTAGTACCAAAAAATATTTTAGTTTTAATTTATTGTCAAGTTTATGTAAAAAATGCTTATTAAATTTACAAAACATATTTTAGTTTTATTTTATTGTCAACCAATTTTTACCATCCCTGGCCAACACAAAGACCAGGTAATGCTACCATGCAGAACTTGCAACTTATATAATATATATGCATAATAATGAACTTAACACATTTAACATAGAGTTACTGCCATCATACAAACATAAATAGAATTAACAACAATTCATACATGCAATGGAATACATGAAAACATACACGTATCACAAAACATGCATAAAATACATAATTAAGCACAACAATGATACTTATCTTTTATCTGGAGTAAATCCACCAACTGCATGCAGACCTTCCACGAACCTCCCAGCCTTAGACCGTGTTGCTCATCACTCTCAGCAGTAGGTCACCCCCGAGCTGGGACTAAACTCCAACGGGCAAGGGAATTCTAGGCCTGGCAAGGACAACAAGGAAGTTGCACAAAACAACAGGAAGGATCTTTTATCCCAGGAGCCACTTACGCTCACAACTCACAGACCCTCATTCCTCACATGCCTGCTCCACCCCAGGAGAGTACACCTTCACTACTACATGTCCATCGACCAGTACACCTCCCTTACCTTGGGCTTCAGAAACAGGTTGGACCATAAGTCTTAGAGTATTGTAGCTGCTACGAGACTCCCTTCCAAGAGAACTCACTTCCCAACATAATCTCTCACTTGTGAGAGCTGCTCAAAGGCCTCACAACCTGCTTCTTCAATTAAGCTCCTAAGAAATACTGCAACAACATTCGACTAGCATACGGGTGACATCAACAACAGGAAACAGTTATGGACACTGAAAATGGCAACAACCTAATTCTAAGACACAACACGACTCAAGCGAACACAAGGCAACAACCCCAAACGGTTAAGGCACGAACTCAAATTTGTAGTGTGGATAAACCTGGGTTCACGGGAAACACAGGTCAATTTTTCCCTCCCCGACTGGTTTCTCAGATGTGCGAGGATATGCAGAGGGCAGACGCAGAGGCCCCAACAGATTAGACGACAGATGGGAAATGGAAAGCGAACCCCCTTCCCGTGAGCGATTTTCTCAACTGTGCGTAGGTAACCATATGTCGACGTCTGAGACCAACGAGTTCAGGCGGAGGATGGAAGAATGACCAGTGAACCCCCCAACACATCTAGTGCTTTAGATTTTAACTGCATCACCCCAAGTCGACACTTGTCTTCCTGGAGCTGCATGTGCTCCATTTAGCCTACGTCCCCTTTCTAGGAACTTAGGATAACTAAATATATCATGTCCACCTTAGTTTTCAGGAAATAATATTAAAATATTATTCCTCTAGAGGTAAGCCCCCTAGCTTAGCCCCTAGGCCCACATACTTAGCCCCCTCCCTTGCCCAACCTTGTGGAAGCTTAGTCCCCCATCACTCTTTCTTCATGGTCGGCCTACACACAACGATGTTTTTATATTAACAAAGTGCATAATTACAAGTACAAAACAAGCTCCTAGCCTTTAACACCTAGTCTCTCCGACCTACTTGCACATAAGCTTACCAGCTTACAATTGCTCGGCTCACCAACCTACAAAACATGTTTACAATACATAGATATAACTAGGGCTCGTCCTTGGGGTATTACAATCCCCTTCCCTTATTTTTGCACTGTCCTTAGTGCAACTTACTTACACATATATAATTCAAAAATTCTTCAAAAGCACCAAGATTTAGCTATTGAAAGCCCATTATCCAGCTTTACTTTCAAGCACCAATTCTGGTATCCATACTGCAGCTGAAACTCAATTGCTCTATTCCATAGAGTTGCTTTAGGAAGCATTCAACTTATTGTTCCTTGTTACATGCTTCAATTAAACCTCATTGAGAGCATCGAATGGGTGTAGATCCACGATGTTCCATCCATTGATAAACTCTCAGTAGTGCTATGAATCCACAGACGTAAACACTCTGCTCATACACCTATTCATTCAGAAGCAACATTAGAACATACATGCAATATATATACAGACAATTCTAATAACATTATAACCTGTATACGAATTACGAGATACATAGCATACAATGAATAGAGAATTGATACTTATCTTTTGATTGAGAAGACTTCCATATCAACATGGTCTAGGCCAAGGTACCAAACCCCAGCTACATTTCAACCAACGATATTTCTTCCCCACATGCTTGTCCCACCCCAAGAGTGTGCAACTTCACTGTCACACAGTCCATTGACTGTTACACCTCCCTTTCCTTGGGCTTCAGCAACAGGCCGGACTAGAAGTCTTAGAGCACCGTGGCTCGAGGAGTTCCAACTGCCCTCAGAGGTCTCCAACCAGAATATTCCCCGAGCTATTCTTTGTAGTCAACATTCTAACTTTTATCAACATCATCTCATCTGCATCACCCACATGTAGTTATCATGAGAAAACATAAAAGAATTCATTTAGGAACTCCAATTAGTTAAAAAAGGAATTCAACTTTTTACCCAAAACATGAAATTCCATTTCATAATTCTTCTTGGTTGTTTCCATATTAGGAATGCAACCTTCCTTGTGGTTTTCCACAAGCACCAAACTGCATACCATTTTCCCGCAAGGCTTCATCTTGCATACTGCCAACAATTGTCAGTATTTCCTGCACATCATAATTCAATTGCAATATGTACAAAATCTTATGCAGTGATCTTAGAATTTTCTGCACCTAGCAATTCAATCACAATTACCAAACAATTAATAAGCTAGAATGACTCGTCATTCTATGCATATGCATGTTCACAATACTATTTGTAAGTTCATTACTTCGTTTTTTGAACAAGAAAATTTCCTGTAGTCAATTCTCATGTGACTACTTGACTTGCAACTTTCCTGTTGCAATGTCTAACACCTCCATGAAATGTCCTCAACTTCCTGAGTTAACAACATTTAAGCTATTAGTAAAAATTATTTCCATGAAATAATATGTATGCACGTACTTACAAAACATATTCAACCATGTTTTAGTCTCATACATGACTAGCTTACTGGCATTCATTCCTATAACAAGTTCTTATCTTTTAATTATTTGGTTATTACCCAATAACCAAATTAACATGACATTCTACTATGTCAGTGTGTGCATTCAGAAGATAAAATCTTTGAATTAATATAGGCCTCCAGCCTTTACCACATCGAGTGGTATGCATTCAATAATATAATCATGTGTTTTTATAAAAAACTCCGGTTGAGGAAATTCTTACCTAAATTTCCTTTCAACAATTATGCAAAACGAGTAATAAAAAACTCATACCTGCATGACTGTCATTAATAAAATTTATACTACATGAATGTCTGATGGCAGTAGAATCTTTCATGCTTCTTTTATCAAACTTATAACCAACACTTCAGCTCTATGTTTCTTCCCTCCTTATGCAACAACATCACCAACAACACTTGCAAACATGCAAGCATTCTTTCCTCTGGCTGACCCAACAAGCCGTAACAGACTTACTGCAACAGAAATTGCAACACCGTCTTTCTCCCTATAAAACTTTTCCTTGTTGATCCCAGAAGTCTACAATTCATACATGCAACGGAATACATGAAAACATACAAGCATCATAAAACATGCATAAAATACATAATTAAGCACAACAATGATACTTATATTTTATCTGGAGTAAATCCACCAACTG
>SNQJ01S0066252.1:0-40178 GCA_010110895.2 Picea sitchensis | reverse complement strand
TTGTTGTACATCATAATTCAATTGCAATATGTACAAAATATTATGCAGTGATCTTAGAATTTCCTGCACCTAGCAATTCAATCACAATTACCCAACAATTTAATAAACTAGAATGACTCGTCATTCTATGCATATGCATGTTCACAATACTATCTGTAAGTTCATTACTTATTTTTCCGAACAAAAAATTTCCTGTAGTCAATGCTCATGCAACTACTTGACTTGCAACTTTTCTGTTGCAATGTCTAACACCTCCCTGAAATGTCCTCAAATTCCTGAGTTAACAACATTTCAGCTATTAGTAACAATTATTTTCATGCAATAATATATATGCACGTACTTACAAAACTCATTCAGCCATTGCATTTAGTACACAATTCTATCTCTTACTATGCATGAGTGCAATTCTTAGTGCATACTTATTCAACACACCTTGCATTGAATTACATAATGCTCTTCATCTTAGTCATGTATCTCACCATCCATAAGTTGGAATTCTGGCCAATGTGTTGATACGTTCTCCACACACTTCCTATTGTCTTTCCAATTAATTGGATTCCTTCCTTTTCGACCTAAACACTACACCAATAATGTAATTCTGTGGTGTTCATTAGTGTTAGCAAAAAGGTTGCATCCCAAGTTTTATTTAAAAGTAGGAATCTTTTAGTACATGTGTGGCTCATAACCTTTCCATATCCAAACCTTTCCATATCCAACCAGGTCTTGGGCTCATACATGACTAGCTTACTAACATTCATTCCTATAACAAGTTCTTATATTTTAATTCTTTGGTTATTCCTCCATAACCAAATTAACATGACATTCTACTATGTCAGTGTGTGCATTCAGAAGCTAAAAGCTTTGAATTAATACAGGTCTCCATCCTTTACCACATTGAGTGGTATGCATTCAAATAATAATCTTGTGATTTTATATAATAACACTGGTTGAGGAAATTCTTACCTAAATTTCCTTTCAACAATTATGAAAAAAGAGTAATAAAAACTCATACCTACATGACTGCCATTAATAAATTTTTATACTACCTGAAAGTATAATGGCAGTAGAAGCTTTCATGCATATTTTATCAAACTTATAACCAACACTTCAACTCTCTGTTGCTTCCCTCCTTATGCAACAACATCACCAACAACACTTGCAAACATGCAAGCATTCTTTCCTCTGGATGACTCAACAAAACGTAACATACTTGCTGCCACTGAAATTGCAGCAACTTCTTTCCCATGTGCAACTTTTCCTTTCTGATCCAAAAAGTCCTTAATTCTTCCTGGATTCCTGAATCTTCTTGTGCTCTCATTGTAGTCACTATACATGACTATTTCTTCCCTGAGCACTTTCGACGCAATGTCCCTACCTCAGTGGGGTCTGCTGACCTCTCTGTCAAAGGATATTTCAACCTTCTGAGTCGAATTGACTCTTCAGGCCAGTGATTGAACCCAAAACAATTATACATAGGCCCCCTTTTCTCCTTTAGGTGCAGGTCCTATCAGACCCGCGGGCTATTCCTGCGCGCTTCCAAAATTCTAAGTTTCAGGCGCTAGCCCCTTTTTCATTAGCCCTTTCCTTCATATGACCCTAGGCTATGATCTCATGGAAAATTGTGATTGCGGGCATGGGAAAGAGTTGTTTTAGGCCAACCCTCTTTTTGCCCCACAATTCACCTCCTGCTTCCACACATCAATTTGTTAAAACTGTGGTATAAATTGCGGCCCACTCTCAGATTTTTAACATTCGAGCAAGTTTTGGCCCCACAATCCATCTCGTCCGTTGATCTCCAATCCCTTGGCGATGATCTGTGATAAAGGACTACTATCTATCCTCCTTTTCTACCTTCTTTCCTCCTTCCACACGCGATCCCAGATCTACACGATCTGTCGACATGTATCTCCCTTCCAAATCAACGACTACGGTTGATTTCGGCTCTCTAACCCTCGAGAGTTTCAACTCTCAACTATCTTCCTTTCTCCGTATGAAAATCTTCCAAAGTGGAATATCTATTGACACTTGTCCTCAACCATTGAACAATTATGATGAACTCCGACTCTCTGGCCTTCGGGAGTTTCACATCTCCACACACACAAATCTTTGGAGTGAATTTCCCCAGAGTGACAGATCTTCTGCCACGCATCCTCTCCAAAATAACAGCCCTGATTCTCTTCGGAACTTCGGCTCTTTCCGACCAAGACCAGATCAAAGGTCCTTCAACCTCCTCCTCGATCAACGATCGAGATCTCCTTCGGTACTTCGACGCTTTCATCCTCTGCTTTCTTCCAGAGTGCTCCGTACCTGGAGTTCCAGATTTGGCACCACACATCCACTTTTAGATCAATGACCAAGATTTACTTCGGTTGTTTCTCCTCCTCCTTTTCCACAAAATTCCAAAGTTGTGGATCTTACGCCACCTTTCCTCCTTGATCATGGACGGCCCCAAATCACTTCGGGACTTCGGGACTTTGACAAGTCCACTTCTCCTATGCACACAAGGGTTAAGTCTCATGCGCTTACCTCCGGATCCAACGGTTGTTGGTCCTTCACGCTCATACCTAACAGATGGGATCTGTTTCTCTCCTCTATGCTTCCTTTGTTCTGTTGGACGTTGATCTAACGGTCCAGACTCCTCCCCACAATCGATCTGACGACTGCTGTCACTCCTCCTCCTGAGCTTTTGACTTCTTCTGCCTTGGAAGATTTTGTCAGTTTTCAAAGGCTTTGGCCTTTGACCTTTCTCTTGCAAGTTTTCCACTTGGATCTCATCTTCGCTCTCATAAGCATTATCTCTTCGGAGATTTTTGATTTACTCAGTCTCCTAAGGGTCTCGACCCTTTTGTTTCCTTTCAAAGGGAAACTTCGTGCCCTCCTGACAACCTTCTGCTCAAAGCACACCTTACTGAGCGTTTTCTACAGAGTGTTCAACAACTCTATGAGTATCTTCCTCTGACACTCTTCTTCCTGAAATCGACAAAGAGTTCTCTCTGTGCACACTTGCACTGGCTCGATGCACACCTAGCAGAGCCCTACAAAGTTCTCAGTGACTCTATCTCTCTCTGAACTCAACACGAAGTTCTTCCCATGCACTCCTTGCACCTCTGCTGATGAAGGTTCAACGGTATCTCTCATGAGATTCTTTGAGGTTAACTTACCTCTGTCAATGCACTCCTTGCAGACAATGTGCACTGTTTGCACTCAAAAACTCAAAGAAGAGAAACAATTGAAACTTATTCAATACTTCACCAGTTTACACATTCAAACCAATCTGATTTAAGAAAATGTTTAGATTTCATTTTCTTTCCAAGATCTTCTCTGCTCTGTAATCATTTTTGGGCACTAGCCCCTTTCTCTCAATCCCCAACCCACACGACCATGGGTCGTGACCAAGCGCTAGATCAATAAGCGCTTACTCGGGCCTTCAGCCTTCAGCTTCGAAAGATTTCCAAGCATCACACAACAATCTCTCGGAGTTAAGATTACCAAACTCGTGAAGTAGGGTGGATCAACCATCCACATCTACTCAAGATCCGATGACTGACACTTACTATGGAACCTCAGGTGTTTGAGTTCCGAAACTTCCAAGCTTCGGAGGATTTCACTTTGCGCATCTCAAATCGTTAATCTATGAATATTCCCAATCACCTTTGGTGATGTCATTACATCACATCACTGAGTGCTCTTCCAATTGCGGGGGCATGCAACAATGGTTTGGAGTAACCTTCCTTTCATCCCGCAATTCTTTTGATGCTGACACGTAACCACTCGGTGAAACCGCGGTTTGTATTGCGGGACCACCTTGGATAATTAACTTCCGTGCAACTTGGGTCCCCACAATGCCTTCTGGCCATTGATCTTGTTGTATCGTGATCAATGCCAGTGTGGGTCCTTCGACCTTTAACTTCGTTAAGTGACCTTAGGTCCCACTAAACATGCTCATACGAAGTGTCGCGTGGCTATTTACTAGCGGTTGGCACGTGGCCCATTCATATGGGTGACACGCATCACGTTCCAAATTCCATTTCAATCTTCCATGGGTTTGAAACCCACTGACACGTGGCACACAACCCATGTGTCCATATCAATCTGAGTGACATCATCATGACTCACTACTTCGTCTCTTCAGGAGCTTTCGCCCTTCACTACTATGTTTGACCTTTTAACATTAGATTGATCCAATGGTCGAGCTCTCCTCTCTAGATCTATGGTGTAGATCCACTTCGGAGCTTCGGGCTTTGACCCTTCTCTTGTTTCTGGAATCAAACTTCACTGAAGTCGTGAAATCCAAAGGGATTCTAGTTTAACTCCTCTGCACCTTCCCCAGATTTGATGGTCGTAAGGTATTTCCCTTCCTTCCGAACAGATCCTATGACGCAGAACAAACTCTGTTACTCTGCGTATTTCCAAAGGAATTCACAACTAACTGCCTCACAACATTACCAGATCTAACGAATGTGAAGGATTCTCCTTCTCCCGAACAGATCCTAAGGTCCACATTACTCTACGGCCCAATACCACTCCTGTCGTGGTTTTACGACACCGCTACTCCTCTTGAGCTTCGTAACACAGCCAAGGTAACTTCTTGGCACTCAAGAAGGTTCCGAGGTTCAAAATTGGTCCTCTAGACACAATTTCCTCTTGAAACCTTGGGTCCAATGACCACTTACCCAGCCCATCCAGGCTCCGTGTTGAAACTCTCTTAGGGGAAGATGTTGATTGGAAATCTCTGAGGGCAGTTGGAACTCCAGGAGCCATGGTGCTCTGAGACTTCCTGAGCCAACTTGTTGTTGAAGCCCAAGGAAAGGGAGGTGTAGCAGCTGATGGACTTTGTGACAGTGAAGGTGGACACTCCTGGGGTGGGACAGGCATGTGGGGAAGGAGAGACCATTGGTTGTAGTGTTGCTGAGGTTTGGTACCTTGGTCTAGACCATGTTGATATGGAAGTCTTCTCAATCAAAAGATAAGTACAATTCTCTATTTATTGTATGTTATGTATCTTGTATACGAGTTATAATGTTGTTAGAATTGCCTGTATATACATCTATATGCATTGCATATATTCTTTCATTACCTGTATCCATGATTGTACATAATGTGTTTCATGTTTCATTGCTTAAGAAATTTATACCTGATCCTAATCATGTGATTGATTGGAATGTGATTCAGGTGGAGCAAGAAGGCGTCTGGCAGGTGCATCCGGTGCACATATTGGAACGGAAGAGAAAACAACTTCAGAATCGAGCCATAGGGCTTGTAAAGGTCCAGTGGACCTGGTACAGTCCTAAGGATGCGACATGGGAACCTGAGGATGCTATGTGGACAAAATACCCGCATCGTTTTGAATATTTTGGAAATCTTGTTGATGCTATGTAAAAGTTGCATTGAGGACAGTGAAAAAATAAGGGGAGGGGATTGTAATATCCCCAAGGATGAGCCCAGTTATATTATGTATTGTAAACATTTTTTGTAGGCTGGTAAGTCGAGTTATAATAATCTTGGAGGCTTATTTGGTGATTAGGTCGGAGAGCCTAGGTGTTAAAGGCCAGGAGTCTGATTTTGTATATGTAATTATGTAGATCATTAATAAAATATAAAATTCACTTCGTGCAGACCAACCACGAAGAAAGAGTGATGGGGGACTAAGCTTCCATAAGGTTGGGTAAGGGAGGAGGTTAAGTGTTGGGCCTAAGGGCTAAGCTAGGGGGCTTACCTCTAAAGGGGATAATAATTTATTATTATTTCCTAAAAGGCTAAGGTGGTCAATTGACCAAGTGTTGACCCAAGTTCCTGGGAAAGAAACGTATGCAAAATGGAGTGCATGCAGCTCCAGGAAGACATGTGTCGACCTGGGCGCATGCAGTTAAAGTTGCAGAAGTCAGCCGTGTTGGGGGTTCGTCCTCCATTCTTCGATCCACTTTCTATCTTGTTTTGTGGGGCAACTGATCTCTGGATACCCTCACGTACCTCTGGAATCAGTAACCCGTGAGCCAAACCGCGTTGTGGTTGCGCGTCCATTCTTCCATACTCAGCTTGAGTTCGCTGGAATCCTTCCTGAGAAACTATTTTGTCTCTGTGTTGGACCTCTGCATAAGCCATGCACCTCTAAAAATCAGAGCCATGAAGCTGACCCTCGTCTTCTGTGAAGCCTGAGCATCAAGTAAATGTCCATGCCGTGTGTGTTATAACTGTGGGTTGTTGCAGCCAAGCAGTCCCGTAGTTGAGTGTGGCTTGCCGCCATCATCTATTCCTTGTTGAGCCTTGTTGTTGTTCTCCTTGTGCTGGAATGGAGCTGAAGAAGCAGGTTGTCAGGCTTGTGTGCAACACTCTCTCCAGGTGAGAGAGGTGGTTGTGGTTGAAGAGGCAAGTTGTTAGGCCTGTGAGCAACTCTCTCTAGGTGAGAGAGTGTGTTGTGGAAGTGAGTTCTCCTAGAAGGGGTCCCATAGCTGCTACAAAGATTTGAGAATTCTGGTCTAGCCTGTTGCTGAAGCCCAAGGCAAGGGAGGTGAAGCATCCGATGGACTGTGTGACAGTGAAGCTGTATACTCCCGGGGTGGGACAGACATGTGGGGAATGAGAGTCTGTGAGAAGTAGGCATAAGTGGTTCCTGGGAGATAATCCTTCCTCATAAATTGTGTGTCTTCCTGTTGACTTTGCCTAGCCTAGGATTCCCTTACCCGATGGAGCTTAGTCCTAGCTCGGGTGTGACCTATTGCTGAGAGTGATGAGCAATGTGGTCTAAGGCTGGGAGGTTCGTGAAAGATCTGCACACAGTTGGTGGTGTTATTCCAGTTGAAAGATAAGTATAATTTATATGCTTAATTTTATGTTATGCATACCTGTGATGCTTGGAATGTTATCATGTATTCCGTTACGTATATGAATTTGTATGGTAGCAATAACTCTGTGTTATGTGTTCAAATTTATGTAAAAATGATGCTTTCTAGTACCAAAAAATATTTTAGTTTTAATTTATTGTCAAGTTTATTAGTTTTAATTTATTGAGAAGAATAGCAAATGCTTATAAATCCATAATGATTAAAGGTCCACATAAAACTATATCAAGACTAATTTTAAAATTAAAATACAAAACAGATAATGAAAATTATAAAACAAAATCAAACATTATTTTTAAATAAAAATAATAATATTAATAATAATATAAAAATTAATTTGAAAATAATAATATTAATGATAATATGAGAATTATTGTTGTGTTAAATGAAGATATATTCCATTTTTTTATATTCCATTTCTCAAATATGTTGAACAACCATTACTAAAATTCATTGTTACCTACTAGGTATAATATTCTTGGAAGAGCTCGGTAGACAAAGCATTTGGATATATACTAAAATAATACTGAAATTTCTAGCCAAGATAGGGCTTTGTACCTCTTTTGTTTATGATACTTTGATAATATTCCTGATAGGTTTTTTTAGTACAACTATGTTTTTTTGTTATCCAGCCTTTTTAATAAAGCCATAAGCGATAATAAAGCCATAAGCGATGTAATATTTTGAAATGGTTGTATGTCTGGGAAAAGACTTCTACCATATATCTTTTGGCGTAGCAGGATATCCATAAATGATAATATATATATATATATATATATATATATTTTGAATATAATTTTAAATCAATTTTCATTTTGGAAAAAAAAAACAAAAAACTATTAGATATAAATAAATCATAACAAGTAAATATCATGACCATTATGTTTAACCATGCTACATATATAAACTATCATATGATTTCACAAGAAAATTACACATGATGATTGCTACCCATTTTGATTATTAAAGAATCTTTTTTGTAACTTATATAAAGCACGTGCACGTGTACAATTCTATCAAAGGATCAACCGCACAACATATACAACGAAGGTCTCAAAACGGATACCTCGGATACACGGGAAAGAAACTCCTATATATAAAGCTTTGCTTTGTTCAATACGATAACAATAAGTGGGAAGAATAGCAAATGCTTATAAATCCATTATGATTAAGAGTTGAGATAAAAATTAAATTTTAAATTAAAATATAAGATGGATAATGAAAATTATAAAATAAAATTAAATATTATTTTTAATAAAAATATAAAATTAATGATAAAAAATAAAAATTATAAAATTAAATTAAATATTATTTTTAAATAAAAATGATAAAATTAATAATAAAAAATATATAGTTATAATATAATTATTTTTAATTAAAAAATTAGTATAAATAACAAAGTAACAATACAACGTCAAATTTCATTTTTAATTTTTTAAAATAAAATATAGTTTTATAATTGAAAATAAATTTTATAAGAAATTATAACTTTTTCATTCTTTTAAATAATAAAGATATAAAAAATTTAGATATTTTCAATAATAAATTAATTAAATTTGGAAAAATATTTTCTTTATTATTTTATCATCTTCTCCATAACCATAATACATATTGATAGATATTATATGTAAAAAACACTCCCAATAAACATCACTTTCAATTTTTTCATAAGTAAATAATCAAAGCACATTGTCTTAGCTCATTGTATATACATCACTTTCAATTTTTTCATAACTAAGTAAACAATCAAAGCACATTGTCTTAGCTCATTGTATATTGTATTACTTACGGTGCACTCAACTTGGCAGCCTAAAATTGTATACATATACATAGAAATGTGCATGTGCCAAATTAAATCATGAAAATCTATATGAATTACAGAATTAGCATATAGGAAAATCATGGAAGGTTTTGTGAAGTATCTGATTCAAAGTTCCAAAAAAGTTATAGTTCCAAAAAAGTTATAGCTTACAAAAGTGATAAATATTGGTCTTGGTTTCGCCATTTTAACTACTAGCTTAATCCTATTCAAGGGATTGTATCAAAAGGATTAAAAAAATATGTTTGTAGACCTATGTTAGCATCTAGCCATAATTTTTCTTTCTAATTGTTTTTTATTAACAAACTATGTTATCCTTAACATATGTTAGCATCTAGCCATAATTTTTCTTTCTAATTGTTTTTTATTAACAAACTATGTTATCCTTAACAGGGTATTTGAATCTTTATCCATCTTTAGGTATGGAAAATTAATTTTTTTTTTTTTCATAGATATCTTGGCATTTGGCCATAATTTTTCTTTCTAATTGCTTTCTATTAACAAACTATGTTATTTTTAACAGGGTATCCGAATCTTCATCCATCTTTAGGTAAATAAGAAGGTTTTAGCTAGCTTAAGAAAGGCATACACAAATATCTGCCTTATTTGTTGTGGGTGTGTGTAAGACTAATATGGATAATAACTAATCTGCTGACCTTCCCGATGTTGGGAGAGAGGAATAACGCCTAGACTCTCTCACTCAAAGTGGGGTATTCTTTACATGTCTTAGCAAACATGGGCATGGATAATGTGAATTTGTATTTGGACTAGGGTTGACGTTTCAATGAAAGAGTAGGCTTGAGGGATAAAGGGGGCTTTGACAAGTGCTCATAGACCCTCCTAGAAGTTAGTGGCTACTCAAACGTATATACAATGCTCTTACGCGAGCCACTCTAGAGTTGTATCTGACAAACATATGAATTGCACAACTCTACAAACATATGAATTGTTTAGCAATGCATAAGTTGGTACAGTAAAGCAAGTAACAAATCCAGGTGCAAATATGTGATCGAGCTTAAGATTCTTACCTCAGTAATTGAGATGAAAAATCAGAACTGGTTGGAAGTCTGCAATGTGGTTCCATCGACCTGTACTTCATGGTTGGAAGCTTGCGGGGCAATTCTATCGACATGTACTTCATGCATGAAATCGTCTCGAACTTTCCTTTTCCTTACCTGATAATGGCCTAACTTGATATCTTTCCATGCCATCTAGGCTATGTTGTGAAAGGAAAACAACAATGGCTTAGAGGAAAATGGGCTCAAAGGTGAGTGGAAGCAAAACTTCATCAATGGTTGGAAAATGCAATATGCTTAGATGCATGCAGGTCGCCATGTTATGAGGTATTGACTACACCTACCCTTGACTCCAGCGTCCCTTGACTGTCGTGCACAATGTCAGGGAACAAGCACCATCCCTACTCGCTAATCATCAAATTTGTAGTTTTTTTTTTATAAATTGATTTTTAACTCTAACAAATAGATTTTAAAAATTTGAACACACCAAGGAATTAATGTCATATCAAGATGGTTTTAGCCAATGAATATTTTGTTATAAGAGATAAAAAAAATAAAAATGTATTGTTTTTATAAAAAAATTCAAATAAAAATTATATAAAAAAAAACTTAGGGTATAATTGACAAATTTAATAGGATTTTAACCTTACCGGTTGCTATAGTACCTTATTTGGCAGGTACTAATAAGGACATATAAAACAAAGCTGCATGGCAGTGTAGTCCCTGCCAAGCAGGTTACAAGGTAAATTGCGGAAAATGGGGTCGAATTGTAAATGACGGAAGTGTTTGGTGCAAAATGTATATCACGAAAATGTTGTGTGCAACATGTATATCACGGAACATGGGGCATAAAATTTCGTTAGCACTAAGGCATGACCCCGCAGAGAGATAATTGGTTAAGTGTGTCAGGTTGAAGTGGGATAGGAAAAAGTAGTAGAGGCAGATGGAAACTGCAACGAAGATGTGGCAAGCAACATGAAGAACAGGTGGTATCCATGCAGTAAATGACGCGTGGCACGTAGAGCACCATTTTTTTTTTACTGTATTTAACAAAATACAATTTGTGCATAGTGGAAGAAAAAGATTGGAAATTTAAATGCATTTGTCATATAGACTGGTGAAAGATAAAAATGTATGAGGACATAAATTTAAAAGGAGATAAGAAAACAATTTTATTTGAAATATCTCAAAAAATAAAAGTTTGTTACATATTATTGGAAATTTTGAAATATATCAAAAAAATAAAAGCCTGTTACATATTACTGGAAACTTCAATGCGTTTGTCATATAGACTGGGATTGGGGCTCCCGCAGACCATAAGAGAAATATGTACAAGAGACAGAACTGTAGAAAGAAGAAAGAGTGTAATACTTGCAAAAAAATAAATTGAAAGGTATAAGTGTTTGGCTACACATGTCTATTTAAAAAAGTGGAATAACTGGGTTGATAAACAAAGCATGATGCGATCCGTAGACTTACAATGATGGTACATATGAGCCCTTTTGTTATTTTCTTGCGGCTGTCGTTTCATTGATGTCGTCGATGGATGTTGGAATCGTGGCAACTATCTGTTGCCTTTCGTCAGTGGCCTGCTTCAATTACCTTTCAAGCCATTCTTCAATGTAGCTTCTCATTGGGGCAATGTTGATCTCATTCTAGATTTTTATCTTGAAAACATCATTTTCTAATTCCTGGAAGTCGATAGAAAGATTACACAGAGTCTCATGAATTTCCTCATTCTATAATGAATAGTCGACTAGCCATTCGTCGACGTGAGCTTGATCATATTCAAGGATGTTGTAAAACTTTTCCAAAGACAACGCCTTAAACATATCAACCTCTTTATCAGATGCTTTCCTAGTTAAGGGCAAGGAGTTTGCAATTAAGTTGGGGTCTTGGAAGTCATTGGTCTTTCCGGATAAGTTTATTCTTGACAACCTTGTGAATAATTTATCTTTCTTTGATATGGCTTGTTCACATGACTGAACAATGAGATGCAGGTTCTTCACTTTTTCTTTCCAGCATGCATTTAATTGACCGATCGGGTTTTTGGATGGAAGATCTTGTTGTCTTATTTTTTTTTTCTGTCATATTGTTGACAATGGTGCCAAAAGGAAGGACCGTGTTTAAATAGAAATGTTCTTCAAATTTTAACTCCTCCAACAAATGTTCGAGCAAACTATGTTCCCTGTTTCCAAGGGAAGTGATGGTTTGTGATGTTTTCCACGCCTCAGTAACCAGTTCCATTATTTTCTTGATATTATTATCCACATATCCTCTACAGAATGCAAAGAGGTTGGAGGATCCTTTTAAGTTGGCTGCGGGGTTGGCATGCATGGCTATTTCCAAAGGATTGGCAAGCAATGGAATATGAATCAAAGCCTCTTCCAATTCCTTGACCTGGTCCTTCAGTCTGGCATTCTCGGCCTTGATGCCTCCAATGGAATCATGAAGTGCATCTCCGTTCGCCTTGTGAAGTTGACAGATTTGGGATGGCCGCATCTTGGCAAGGTCAACCTCTGAACGAGATTTTCCTTTCTTATTTTTTACATTTTTTTCTCAATTATCATTTTTTTGGACTGGTTGTGAAAAGAAACGCTCTGGAACATGAAGGATTCATCTTCGTCAAAATTTTTGGTATCGGATATGTCCATTGGATGACTATGCTGGATGGTGTCTCTGGGCTGATCAAGGTAGCAGAGCATGCTATCCATATCAATGTCAAGTTCCATGTTCTCGCTCAGAATTTTCGGCTCTTCCGCATGTCCCACATTTTTTTTTCTCTTCTTGTCTACTGGAAGCTTGTGAGAACTATCAATTTTAGAGTGAGGAGGGTCGTTATCTCCTCCTCTGTTTGAAGAACTCTGAGTTGCTTTGTTTTTGTGGTGGGTCATTGGAGCGATGCTCCGGGATGTCGTACTTTTTGGAGTGTTATTCGTCGATTGAACACTCTTGTCACCGGGGTCTTTCCCCTGTTGCCTTTACAATTTAGTGCTTCTTTGCAGTGTGTCTAGGTCATTGACATCAGAAGTAGGAGCATTTTCGCCAGTGTCTCTGTTTTCAGACATGTGTTTTTTGAAAAAACAATCGTCGAGGCCAAGTGTTTGTAAATGTTGTCGAAAAATATTATCGGGGTCGAACCCTCTTATGCTTTCAACATATCTCAGGTTGAAGTTGCTAGAATGCTCTGCGAATTCGTCAATTTTTTTGACGTTTTTCAACACGAACTCCCTGACTTTCCAAGTCAGAGGAATGAACTATTTTTTTCTCTTCTTTTGCAATAGATGCAACCAATAGTTGTATTTTCGTGCTACTTCTGCAACAAACATTATGTCCATAATATGACATGGAAGGAGAGCAGGTTTTTTCATGGAGCCAAAAATTCTTATCACAGTGTAATTATCCAAATGTTCAAGTGTCCCCTTCCTGTCCAAAAAACTGGTTGCCTGTTCAGATATGCAGGGAGCATCTTCTCCTAACAACAAAACTTTGAAAACAGACACAAAGCCATTAAAAACCTCATAAAAACATTGGGAAGCCTTGTGCTTCCACAAGGCCTGATACCAGAACGTTACTGGGTTGAGTTCCTAGTTGACATTCTTGGACGGAGATAGTTCTGGAAACTGACAACAATGTGCTATTGAAAAAACTAAGTAGGACGACATATAAAATTTATTTTCCCTTTTGAAGCTTGACAATTGGGAACATATTTCATGGGAAATTAACTTGCCCCAATAAAAAATGGCTTGTTCATTGACTGTGAAATACAAAATATAAAGAGCCATCTGACAAAAAGTTTTTGTGGACTGCTGTCCTTTTATTCTTGTAAACAACCACGCAATTTCGTGGAATGGATTTCTAAATGAACTAACTTGCAAGCTTGTGATATCTTCAGGAACTAGAATCAGGTCTTCCAATAAATGGGGCAAGAGGTTCAAACCGTTATTATGCTTTGCTAGGCACTGTTTGCAATCTTCTCCTCTGAATGTCAATGTTGGCTCCGACAATCTTAACATCTAGCGGAAGACCTGAGGTGACAAAGAAACAAAAGAGAGGTCCCGCAGTGGAATAATTATTTTGTCTGAAATAAATTTATTGGGGCACCAAGAGACCAAGTCCTTACAGTCAAAAACCTCAGGGACACAGCCTGCACGAGCAATCCCAGAGGTCCAAATTACTTGGTTCTCTGCGACAGGGGTTGAGTAATAAGAATATGCCCTGGACCATTGGAAGTTATGGTCCTCGCGCTCGAATATGTTTAGTGTATCTACACATAATTGTTGTCGAGATGATGCCATAGGTTTATGAGAACGTTGGTTTTCTCCAGACGATGGTTGAAATGAACACTTAGAGACGATAATGCAACTCTCCGCTAAATCTTGGTTAAATGCTTATGAATGGGAAAGCTCCTCGAGCCTTTCACTAATTAATGACAATCTATATGGGTGGTGCATGATGAACTGTTAGCAGTAAAGATCACTTATTGCATATTTATAAATGCAAAGGTGGTGGGTACGACGAAGAGCAATTAAGGATTAGAGGTTTCGTGAATGTGCCAAGGCGACGACGTGTGAACGACATTTCATGATTTTGAAATCAACACTTGGAAGGGATAATATAACCCCCCACAAATCTTGGTTTAATGCGTATTAATAGGATATTTCCTCGAGCCTTTCGCCCATCAATGACAATCTATACGATTCCTGCATGATGAGTTGTTAGAATTAAATGTCAGTTATTGCATATTTAGAAACAAGATATATATATAATTCTTTTATTATAGACAAGTGCGAAGGTGACAGAGATGAGGGAGAGAAAGGAATGAATAGAAAGCTCTAGAAAGCGGTCGAACGAGATTCAAAATAGGGTTACGGGGATACTCGGGAGAGGCGACTGTTCCACGGTCAAATTTTATGTATCGAATTTTTTTACTGCAAAACATGTAAAACTAAAGAGAGCATGATGGGGAAGTTCAACGACTAGTTTGTATATTTTCAGAATTCCGGGAAAGTGGCTAAGTATGGAATAGGGAAACGGTCGGGCGGACTCGTTCTCGGAAGCGAGAATTGAATTTTTCGTGAATAGACCAACCCGACGATGCACAAATGACAATACATGATGTTTGAAATTAAGGCTTGCTAATTGCATGCCTAGAAATAAGATCTTATATATAATTGCTAATTGCTAATTGCAAAATGGCAAGGGCACAGGAAACAACGACTAGGAACTGAATATTTCTTGAACCCACCAAATCAACAATCCGCGAAAGAAATTTGAAGAAATGGAAAGTATGGAAAGAAGACAAACGAGATTCAAAATGGGGTGACAATAGTTCCATAGAAGACATGAGGACTCGACGGTTAAATTGTATTTCTCTAAAGTTTTCAGTGCAAAATGTGTACCACGGAAGAGGGCATGATAGGTAAACCATAATACGAAAGACGGTATGATCTGAGTTCGGTTGTAAATTTGTATATTGTGGAAGTGACGGTATTGTTCGTCAGCGACTAGGAATATGATTCGCAAGTTTACTTGGTTCTTGGTTGTATGCTTCGTTTGTAAATTTGTATATTGCGGAACTCCAAGTCATTTTTTTAGCCAGCCAGCCAACAAGTCTGGCTGTCAATTTGTATAGTGCGGAACTCTGGGTTTTGTTTGTAGGACACAAAACTATAGAGGAAATGCTTTTCCCTTTAATATAACTTCTGTGACGCAAATGTAGTATGTGGCTCGTTTTAGCACTTTTCCATCTGTAAAGAATGGAAAGCTTGTGCCCACCAGGCCTGGAGCCCGTGTGTCAATCTGTATATCGTGGAGCTCCGAATGTTGTTTGGAGGTCACGGAGAAATAGAAGTGCAATATTGAGCCAGCCAACGCACAAGTCCGCATGTCAATTTGTATATCTCGGAACTCTAGGTGTTACTTGTAGGACACGAAACAATAGAGAGCCAATTTAGACAAAGGGGAAGCGCTCGGTCAAAACGCGTGAATCCACCAACCCACACAACAAGGCATTTTTGAAAAGAAACGGTTTAAGTAACCTGGAAGAGAAACTACAGGGGATAAAAGAGTGGGAAAATAGAAAGGCAGAGGGCAGTTTTCGTAAGCGCGAATTGGCTTCAAACAAGCCCCATTGTTGGAAAACCATCATTTTCTACTATTTGTTAGCAAATGCTTTGTTGAAGATTAGATTTTATTGCAATGTGTGGGTGTTGATACATTCTTCCATGACTGTAACATATTAACTTAAGTATTAAACTTCATTTTCTACTAATTGTCAGCAAATGCTTTGTTGAAGATTAGATTTTATTGGAACGTGTGGGTGTAAGTGTGTGCTTGATACATTCTTCCATGACTGTAAAATATTAACTTAAGTATTAAACTTCTTGCATTATGGGTTGTTAGCATTAAAACTTAATAATTTCATGTCGAAAAAAAGTGATTAAGTAACCAAGAAGAGAAACTACAGGGGATAAAAGAGTGGGAAAATAGAAAGGCAGAGGGCAGTTTTCATAAGCGCGAATTGGTTTCAAACAAGCCTCATTGTTGCAAAACCATCATTGTCTACTAATTGTCAGCAACTGATTTGTTGAAGATTAGATTTTATTGCAACGTGTGGGTGTTGATACATTATTCCATGACTGTAACATATTAACTTAAGTATTAAACTTCATTTTCTACTAATTGTCAGCAAATGTTTTGTTGAAGATTAGATTTTATTGGAACGTGTGGGTGTAAGTGTTTTCTTCATACATTCTTCCATGATTGTAACATATTAACTTAAGTATTAAACTTCTTGCATTATGGGTTGTTAGCATTAAAACTTAATAATTGCATGTCTAGAAACAAGAATGATGATTTTGTTGCAACATTGTAGTTTGGTATTACTATGTTCTATCTGCATTGCGAATAGAATTGAACATTGGTTTGAAACTGTGTGTAAACCATTGTTTGTTTGCATAAAAGCCTGGTGGATTGACACAGTACATTGTCATATAATTGTTAGATGTTCCATCTTCGAACAAATTACCTAAGTAAATACAATATCAAAAAACTACGAGACCATCGAACCATGCCAATGAGAACAGACGTTAAATCCAAAAAAGAAGAAGNACGTATCTACTACAAACATAGGCACAAGATCCGCAATATGCAGGATCCTTGCAGTTTTCTCCTTGATGAATCATCATGTGGTAAAATTGATAGTTTTCAGAAGCTTCCCATGAGGAAGAAGACGAAAAATGTTGCAGGACGGAATAACCCTTAACTGAAAGTTAGGACACAACTAGAAACTGCCTCTGCACAATCGAAAGACTTCAGGGACACAGGTTTCACGTGCAATTCCAGAGGCCCATATTAGTCCATTATGGGTGTAAAGAGATGACTAGTAGAAATATGCCTTGCACGAGTGAGAGTTTTGGTCCTCATTCCCGAAGATGTTAATTGTATATCCAGAGAACAGGAAAGTAGTCCGGCAAGTGAATATTGTTTTGGCTTGAAATATATCTCTAGGAGCATCAACATATCATTTCTTTACAGTGAAAGTCTTCTGCCCAGAACAGACTAATTTGGACCTCTGGAATTCCTACTTTCGAGCTGCAAAGTGGTTGTTGTGTCCACCGTCGGTTTCTTTCTGAAACTCCTTTTGGTGTTGTCAGGACCGCCATCACTGAGCCGGGAAGTTCCGCCCGTTATGTTTGATTTCAATTTGGGTGCAGGAGTGGGAACAATTTCTGCATTGCCATCATCCATTGTTGTATCATCGCCCATCAGATCATCTTCTTCCGGCTCAGAATCCATGACATCAACTTCTGCACCAGGCATCAATGCAATTGGGCAGGTTCTCTGAGGAGGTAGGGTTGCCTTGAAATTCTTTGGATTGAAATATATCTTTCGGTGTACCAAGGGACCATCTCCTTTTTTTCAACTGGGTGGAGGGAGATGAGTAGTAAGAATATAACTTGGAATACTGGAACCTATGGCCATTATGCCCGAATGTGTTTATTGTATCTAGACATAATTGCTGCCACAAGTTAACAAGAAATTTCCGTTTGCTCTAGACGATGTTTGAAATGAAAATTGGGGAGGGATAATATAACCCTCCGCAAATTATGGTTTAAAGCGTATCAATGGAATATCTCCTCGAGCATTTCGTTGATCGATGACAATCTCCAGGGTTCATGCATAATGAGTTGTTACCATTAAAGATCACTAATTTCATATTTAGAAAAAAGTGTGAAGGTGGTAGTGACAATGAAGAGAGTTTAAGAATTAGATATTTGTTAAAGGCGCCAAACCGCTGGCGCATGAAATAGATTGCATCATGTTTGAAATGAATACTTGGAAATGATAACACTCTTCTTCGCAAATCTTGGTTTACTTCGTAGTAATGAAAAATCTTCTCCGGCCTTCCGGACAATAATGACAATCTTAACGGTTCCTGTAGGATGAACTCCTAGCATTAAAGCTTAATTATTGCATATATGGAAATAAGTATGAAGGTAGCGGTGATGGCGAATTGCTACCAAGCATTGTACATTTTGTCCACCCGCCAACCCACGAAACAGATTCCAAGAAATGCGCAAGTATGGAAAGCGGTTGGGCGGGTTACAGAAAAAAAGGGAAGAAGATATACCCAGGAGATGTGAGGGGCCGATGGTCATATTGCATCTTAGTGACAGATATCGGCCGTCAATTTGTATGTCATGGAATTTCGGGTGTTGTTTGTGCGTAGGGGAACAACGGAAGCGCAATGTCGAAAGGGAAATTTGTATATTTCTGAACTTTGGGTTCTGTATATAAAAGCATGAGACATTTGGAAAAAGGACCAAGTAAACAGAAAGCGAAAGCATACGAGATGAAGGGGAATTTGTTTGCTAATTTGTAAGTTGTGGAGGTCCGACTGCTATTTGCAAGCAACAGAACAATGGAAACACAATGTTGAAACCACCTATGTAGGAACCTGCGATTCAAAAAGTTTGTTCAATATGAAACGCTGAAGTGGTTGGTCAGGCTGGTGATATAAAAGTAACAATGGAAATTTGAATACGATAATCCGCCAAATCCCGCACCTAGACATTTTCCAAAAAACAAGTAAAGAAAGGGAAAGCAGAGGGAAAAGAGAAAGAGGATGGCAGTTTTCGGAAGGGGGAGTTGGTCATAACAATCACTACGGAGTGCATTAAACATGTTATAGGTTCTTCAATCAAGGAATAGATACAACGAGTGATGTTTATAGTTTCCACGATCTGTTTGTATAAGAGAAGCATCGAAAAATTACAAGAAAATCATTTTTTGGATGTTTAAGTAAAGTCTCTGTACTGCTAGCTTCACCGCAAGTATAACAATGACGAATTTGAATTTTAATTTCCTCTCATTCATATGATTGTTCCATTAGATTTTTCATAGTATATATTCTTTTATTTCAATTTGATTGCTAATTTGTGGATCACAGAAGCCAGGATGTTGTTTGCAGGTAGCGGAACAATGGAAACACAATATTGAACCCGCTTATTTGGTAACTCGCCTATTCCAAAAACAGTGAGCCAAAACGTTTGTACAGTATGAAACGGGGAAGCGGTCAATCGGGTTGGTGATATAAAAGTAAGTGAAATCTGAAGACATGAATCCGCTAACTTCCGCACCTAGAAATTTTTCGAAAAATGAGTAATACATATTAAATATGTACTACAAAGTATGAACATGAGATTTTAGAGAGCATGTACATATACCACATTCCATACTTATCCACTTTTTGGATGGCGGGTTCTCGGGCTGGCGGGCTCAAAATTGGGCCTCTATTGTTCCATGGCCTAAAAATACCACCCAGAATTCTGCGATATACAAATTGACAAGTAGACCTACGGGCTGGCTCGGTCAACATTGCTCTTATTGTTTCGCGTCATACAAACAACACTCCCAGTTCCGCGATATACAAATTGACAAACGGACTCCACGAATGACGGCCTCAAGATTGCGATTGTTTACGGATGGTAATCCCTATCAACTATCTAACATTATCTAAAAACATTATTTTCAATACTAAATTATTAATATTAAATATTGGTATTGTACGATTTCATTAGACAAAAAAATTTGTACAATATGAAACGGGGAAGTGATCGGTCGGGCTGGTGATATAAAAGTAAGTGAAATCTGAAGACGTGAATCGACCAACTTCCGCGCCTAGAAATTTTCTAAAAAACGAGTAATATGTAATAAATATGTACTTCTATAAAGTATGGACATGATATTTTATAGAGCATGTACGTATCCTGCATTCCATACTTAGCCAATTTTTGGATCGCGGGTTCTTGGGCTGGTGGGCTCAAAATTGGGCCTATATTGTTATGTGGCCTACAAATAGCACCCAAAATTCCACGATATACAAATTGAAAAGCGAACCTACGGGCTGGTTGGCTCAACATTTCACTCCTATTGTTTTGTGTCCTCCAAACAACACTCGGGGTTTCGCGATATACAAATTGACAAACAAACTCCAGGGATGTCGGCATCAAGATTGTGATTGTTTACGAATTGTAATCCCTATCAACTATCTAACATTATCTAAAAACATTATTTTCAATACTAAATTATTAATATTAAATATTGATACTGTACAATTTAATTAGACAAAAAAGTTTGTACAATATGAAACGGGAAAGCGGTCGGTCAGGCTGGTGATATAAAAGTAACTGAAATCTGAAGTCATGAATCCGCCAACTTCTACACCAAGAAATTTTCTGAAAAAATGAGTAATATATACTTAATATGTACTTTTATAAAGTATGGACATGAGATTTTATAGAGCATGTACGGATCCCGCATTCCATACTTAGCCACTTTTTGGATTGCGGGTTCTCCGGCTGGCGGGCTCAAAATTGGGCCTCTATTGTTCCGTGTGCTACAAATAGCACCCAAGAGTTCCATGATTTACAAATTGACAGGCAGACTTGCGGGCTGGTTGGCTCAACATTGCACTTCTATTGTTCCATGTCCTCCAAACATCACTCGACGTTCCGCGATATACAAATTGACAGACAAACTCCAGGGTTGGCAGGCTCAAGATTGTGATTGTTTATGGATTGTGATCCCTATCAACTATATAACACTACCTAAAAACATTATTTTCAATACTAAAGTATTAATATTAAATATTGTACAATTTAATTACATAAAATTATTAAAGGATGTTAAATATATTATTTAAAAGAAAAGCCCGCGTATTCGGAAACTTGCGTTCCAAAATTTTTGTATAATATGAAACGGGGAAGAGGTCGGTCGAGCTGGTGATATAAAAGTGGGTGGAAATTTGAACACGTGTATCCGCCAAGTTCTGCACCTAGAAATTTTATGAGAAATGAGTAATACATACTAAATATGCACTTTTATAAAGTATGGGAATGAGATTTTATAGAGCATGTACGGATCCCTCATTCCAAACTTAGCCACTTTTTGGATCGCGGGTTCTCAGGTTGGCGGGCTAAAAATTGGGCTTCTGTTGTTCCGTGCCCTATAAATAGCACCCAGAGTTCTAGGATATACAAATTGACAAGCAGACTTGTCAGCTATTTGAATTTTAAGAGTCGCGTGTTCATATCATAGCACAATTGGACTTCGACCAATTTATATTCGTTTATTACAATATGAAACAGGGAAGCGGTCTGTCGGGTTGGTGCTATAAAAGTAAGTGAAATCTGAAGATGTGAATCTGCCAACTTCCGCAACTAGAAATTTTCTGAAAAACGAGCAATACATACTAATTATGTACTCTTAATAAGTATGGACATGAGATTTTTATAGAGCATGTACGAATCCCACATTCCATACTTGGCCATTTTTTGGATCGTTGGTTCTCGGTTTGGCGAGCTCAAAATTGGGCCTCTATTTCTCTGTATCCTACAAATAGCACCCAGAGTTCCGCGATATACAAATTGATAGGCAGACTTGCGGAATGGTTGGCTCAACATTGCACTTCTACTATTCCGTTTCTTCCAAACAACACTCGGAGGAAACGAGTAATACATACCAAATATGTACTTTTATAAACTATGGACATGATATTTTATAGAGCATGTACAAATCCTTCATTCCATACTTCGCCACTTTTTGGATCTAGAGTTCTCGAGCTGGTGGGCTCAAAATTGGGCCTCTACTGTTCTGTTTCCTACAAACAACACCCAGAGTTTCGTGATATACAAATTGACAAGCAGATTTGTGGGCTGGCTGGCTCAACATTGCATTTCTATTGTTCTGTGTCCTCCAAGCAGCGGTTGGACTTCCGTGATATACAAATTGACATACGGACTCCAGGGCTGGCGGGCTCAATATTTCCATAGTTTACGGATGGTCATCCCTATCAACTATCGAACATTATCAAAAAACATGATTTTCAAATACTAAATTATTAATATTAAATATTGATATTGTACATTTCAATTACATAAATTATCAATATTGAACCCGCCTATCCGGTAACTTGCCTATTCGGAAAACCTCAAGCCAAAATTTTTGTACAATATAAAACGAAGAAGCGGTCGGTCGGGCGGGTGATATAAAAGCAAGTGAAATCTGAAGGCATGAATCCACCAACTTCTGTACCTAGAATTTTTTTGAGAAATGAGTAATACATATTAAATATGGACTTCTATAAAGTATGGACATGAGATTTTATAGAGCATGTATGGATCCCGCATTCCATACTTAGCCGCTTTTTGGATCACGGGTTCTCGGGCTGGCGGGCTCAAAATTGGGCCTCTATTGTTCTGCGCCCTACAAATAGCACCCACAATTCCGTGATATACAAATTGACAAGCGGACCTGCGAGCTAGCTGGCTCAACATTGCACTTCTATTGTTTTGTGTCCTCCAAACAACACTCAGAGTTCCGCGATATACAAATTGAAAGGTCAATTATTAATATTAAATATTGATATTGTACAATTTAATTACATAAAATTATCAAAGGATGTTAAATCACTTATTTCAAAAAAAACGAAGGAAACAAAACAAAGTTTTTTAAAATTCTATCACCGCAAGCATAACAACAACCAATTTGAATTTTAAGGGCCTCTTGTTGATATGATAGCACAATTGGACTTCACACAATATATATTCATTGAGTTCAAATTATTCCAGGAGATTAATTTTACCAAGTTCATCGATCAAGGAAAAATGCTAAAACAAGCCACACACTACATTTGCGTCACATCACCATACCAATTATCAGGCGGATTTGCGAGCTAACTGGCTAAAAAATTGTAATTCTATTGTTCCGTGTCCTCCAAACACCACTCGGAGTTCCGCGATATACAAATTGATAGACGAAGCATACAACCAAGAACGAACTAAACTCCAAACAGGCCGCAAGCAAGTTCCCACAAGGTTCCAAAGAGAAGGACACATAGACCTTTGCATCAAACAATTTGATATACAAACAAAAGACGTTGCAGCATTTGTTTTCTGTTACATCTGGTATATGTTCCCAGTAGAAAATAACCAGGGCCATGGAATAATATGGGGTTTTCTTCCATGCTTCCCGTTCTTTGACCGAACAATCTTATGCACATGCAATCTCAAGTACTCGAGTTCGACGAACATTCATCTGGATGTTGAAGAATTATTACAAAGACACATGAGATATTTTCGTTTCCTACCAAAGTTTGATATGTATTTTGTTTTCCTTCTTCAACCGATATGCAAAATTGTGTTTTCCTCATTTAAGGTAAATTTGTTGTGCATCCGTAAGTCGCGTAGCATGTATACACTTCTTTCCTTTTTCTGTAGATATGTTTCATACGACAATTCTGCCAACCTAGGAAGCAAATTTTGTAACAAAGGCTGCCTAACTGTACAATGCACGGTTGTGTTTCCCACGGTTCAGATGATAGCATTGAGGCAATGCCCATATATATATGGATATTTTTCATCGCATCGTAGAGAATCAATCGTATCATCACTTATCAAAGCAGAGGCAGAATCAAGTGAGTTGCATTTCACACATATAGGTTCAAAGGGGGTCGAGTACGCATTCGTTGCAACCAAAACACCTTCAACCTAGGAACACGAGCATAGGAATTAATACATTGAACAATATAATACACAACTGCACCCCCCCCTCCCTTAAAAAAATAAAAATAAAATAAAACAAGCCGCAGAAATTTGGTGAAGGTTATTTGTATAAACAAAGTGAGGATGATTTTGTGGATGTATACGCACAATAGTTGTAGAGCTAGCTAGTTTCTTTAGATAATGTACTATATCTTCTCGCAACTCTATTACAAACATTTCCTGGGTTGTGCGAAAGATCCTTTCTCTAACATCCCCTTTTCTTTGTTATATTTTTGAAGAGCATAAGTGGAAAACGCCCTTTATGCAATTGTTGTTCCATTGAGGAAAACAAATTTGAATAGGTATCGAACAATTGCAACTGCAACATGGAACAGTGCAATATTTGTGTAACTTACCCGAGATACATGCACATGCGAAAGTAAAGAAAAAAAACGGATATGGAAAGTGGTACCATTGCCTTGTCGTTGTCCGACTCTCCATACTTTATATGGAGAATGTGTTGAGAGCCAAGTTTTCTCGCCAGTGTGACAACTGTGCCAATGGTTCCGATTGGGTAAATATCATTGCTCTGTGCAAGCTGGCTGATAGTCGCGTCCGGGACAAAATGATATTATGAACAAACAACGAGAATTTTTTCCACAATACTTGTTTCGTTGAGAGAAATAATCCGATCAGAATCACCATGGTCATATACTGTTTTGGGCAATATATTAAAATTTGTAATGGATATCCCATTACCCGACATTATATTTTTTGCATGTTTCTGTACAAGTTGTGTAGGAATAGTCAGTGTCACTGTCATCATGGCTTCCTTGTCTGCCATGTCAGCGCACATAATGGATCTAGGTTTTTTTTCCTTATCTAGGTAGGTGCTATAGACGACCATTATGTTCCCGATGAACACTTGTCCAGTTCGGCGGCTGTTCAATCCCTCTATTGATAGTACTTTGGGTGTTACAACTCTAGACCTGGTGACAATTTTTGAACAAGAAAACTAAAGTGAATTGTAGTGTGCATTTTTTTTTTTGTATTCTTCTTTCACTGGCATAAATTTACAAGTACATGCATAACTTTGATGAACTATGGAGCCAGAGTTTTGCAACCACACCTCTTACTCTGTGGAACCTGCGCTATGTTCTGCGTCTCACTTGTACTTGTTGATACTTCTTGAGAACTACAAACCATGTATTGCAGATGACATCAACATATTCACCATGCCATAGATGAATAAATAGTCGAGGATATTTGTTTGGTAAACATGCTAAGAGTAGAGCGTATGCATATTTACTTTTGGCCTTATCAGTCTACTGATTTTTGGGATGACTAACTGTTCATGCCCATGTCACTAGTCCAAATTTTTCTGATGCAAGCAAGTGTAGATGAACATCAACACTAACCAAGCATATGCATTGTATACTGCCCATCAGAAGGACTAAACAAGCGTAAAATTGTATGCATCTGATTTTTTTGACTGGAAAAATATGTAATAGTAAACAGGGCACGAGGGTGAGGCACCATGACCAATTTGTATATCACGGACCCCCAGAAGCCAGGGGAGAAATCTTGAACCCGCCAACCCAGCACCCGCAATCAACAAAGTGAGTAAGTATGGAATACGGTAGAAGCACGACCATAGATGTGAAACCGTTAGTTCGCCAACCGATGCACTAAGCCATTTTCGGAAAGACCACTAAGCAGATCAATTAGAAAACAAAATGGATAATAGAAAATGGAAAAAGTATAAATAGGGAGGGCAGAAAGGCCCATTGCTGCCAAACCATCGTTTTCTAGTCTAACATTATATGTCCCCCACCTGGTTTGTATATTTAATTTACCAACACAGTTGGTGTACCTTTTCAAAGATTGTACCACAGAACCCTCCGCTGTTGCACATAACAATTCATCTTCCTGTCCAACCAACCTGTTTCTTCCAAGGTAGCAATGCCGAATATGCAATGGACATGAAGGCAAGTTAGTATGAACACAGACATGTAAAAGAAAGAGAAACATATCCATTTATTCCAATGTAACAACAAATAGAATACAATTCACATGAGAATACGCATAAATATATTATATTTCAAGGAAGAAAATAACAAAAAAAAGAAAAAAAAAGGTGCAAAGCAGCAGAACAAGCACAACACATATATAGACAGTAAGTGAAAAAATGAACACTGGAATATGAAATAAGAGTACATGTATCCACTTCTGTAATTCCTCATCTACATTCCCGCCAAAGAGTCCATCGTCCTCTCCAACCATTCTGTTTATTTAAATGTAGCAATGCAGTGAAAATACAATAGACATGAAGTAGGTTAGTATGCAGGAAGACATGTAATGAAGATAAGTTATTATGTAGGAAGGTATGGAACATATACATACAATAAACTAGGTGAACACATATATAGACAATAAATGAAATACAAAACAATGGAATATGAAATAACAGTACACGCATGCACCTTTCTATCTCCTCTTCAATTGATGCAGTCAAGACTCCATCGTTTTCTCCAGCTATTCTGTTTGTTTGAATGTGGGAACACACAAAATACAATGAACATGAATGGAAGGTGGTATGCACCGGAGAACAAGTAATATGTACATATAGTAAAAGAGACTCAACGAATAGTCTAGAAGATAAGCAGAAACATGAACCTTTGCGCTTCTCCATCCATAGTTGTAAATATGTAATTTTTTTTCCCTGCCCAAAATATATACAAGGCACAAAATATTACAAAATTGCATGGCCGTAGCTAAAGGATTTATGGTTTTCCGTTGCAAAGTATCCATATATGCTTCCATCGATGGAAATACATGTTCTTTATCCTCTACATAGATTGTTGTGCCCACGATACAAGATTTTGGTTTTTCGTGGCAAACTACCCAGATATGCTTCCAAACATGGAAATATAATTTTGCAGAATCTTTGTTGTACATATCATATCTCAAGCACAAGACAAAGTGTATCATGGGCACACCAGTCTGTGTAGAGGACAAAGAACATGCATTGTCATATGGGCACATTTCACCATACATGGTTTATAAATGCAGCCTTCATATGTTTTATTTTAACAAAAAAACAACGGATATTGCAATTTCAAATGTACTTCTCCAACTATTTTTCATGCAACTATTTTCTTTCATGTCAACACTGAAGCACCAACAAAATCTCACAGCAGAATATATATTGACCTCGCCAGACAGGGCAAATAACACGATTGCATGTGGACTTGTGGGTGCAAGGGACGAACACCGTAAAGCGCCCAAAAAACAATATTAATCCATAAATAAATAAATAAATAAACAAATCCAACTACTGGCACAAGACGCCAACCCTGTAAAGCCAAATCAAACAAAAGAAAACAACAAGCACCAAACCAGCGAGAAAGCATGAACATGCCTAACTGCAGCCCTAGGGCCCCAAACAAACACAACCAACAACCGATGAACCACTGAACCAGCGAACAAGCAACAACCACCAACCAATAAACAACATATGTATCTCCAACAATTACGAAACTGCAGCCGAGGCATAGAAGGAACCAGAAACATACGATGATCATTCCAGTAGAAATAAGAAAACATTCTTACTCGCAAACTGCAAACACTGAACAACAAACAAGGAATAGAAAATGAAACTATGGCATGGAAACTTACTCCAAAATGATGAAAGGCAGAAGCGCAGGTCGAATTGTGAACCAAACAACAACAACAAGCAGCAACCGATGAACCAACGAAGAAGAAGCACTCACCGAACCAGTAAACAATGTATGTAGCTTCAATGATGACGAAATTGCATTGCAAGGGTAGAATAAGGATGAAAGATACAATGCCTAATCAACTAGCGGTGGACAACAATATTGTGCAAAATCATTGCAACATTGTATGGAAAATTTCAAGAAAAAATGTACTCCAGGAAGCGTATTTAGATAAACATTTAAGGATGTCAGGTTGTCTAAGGACCTCGCAGTATGCAAACATTTAAGCTATCAGGCCTATTGGAGGACCTCGCGTCAAGTAAGCATTTAAGTTGTCAGGCCTATTCAAGCACCTCAAAAAAAGTGTCAATACATTTCAATACAAATACATGCGACAAGGACATTATAAACTTTGGAATTATCGATCACTATAAAGCTTGGATATCTAAACATTTCAATATGATTAGTACAAATAAAAAAAACACAGTATATGATCTAAGACAATGCTAGCAGAAAAATGCTAAGACAAACATTTGAACTAATGCTATCATTAATCCACCTTCAAGCAATGCATAAGAAAAATATATGGTTCAAAAATACTGCAGACGATGAAAAAGTTTGGATATGCTAACATATAAAACATTGGGAATAGTGAAGCCGACAATAAGACCTCCAATCTGTTATCCAATCAGATCACTACATATATGGTACTTTTAATTATATAAAATTCAATGTTTTTAGTTCCTAGCTCCAACAATAGATATTCTGTAAATATTTGTGGTCAAAGGACAAACTAATGTGAGGTCAACGAATTATCGATCGCTATAGTCCCTCTATGCCTACGACAGGGACTAATAAGTATTATCAACTACCATAATCGGCCCTCTAAATTAAAGGTCTTAGGCAAGATGCAAGTGTCATACATTGGTCTTCTTGTTCTTTTGTTCATGTCATACTTATCCGTGATAGCTTTGTTAGATTGTTGGTACTCCAAAACATTCGAATGATTTCTTCCTAAATCATTTTGTTTAACATAAAATTGGATCATATGTTAAAAAGATGTATTTATAGTGCGTTGGCTTCCATCTATAAATATAAAAGATCCATTGAAATTGAGAATAAGAGGAAGCTTTTGAAGACTAACCCATTTAAGAAATTGGTTGTATTGCTAAAGTTCAAATTTCATGTGAACGTTGATAAATATATTTTTTGGGGGGAAAAATCTCAACAAAATAATTTAGATAAGAGAAGTACAACAAGGATGGGAAGGAATCCATGTTTTTTTTGCAACAAATTCAAGTATTGTTTTGGTTCTTCAGTCTAGCTCCCATGGTACAAGAAATGCTTGTAAGCCAAGTGTTTGATGAAATCTATTATAAATCATTTTTTTGGAGTGACGTTTTTGTATGAGAGTTTCATTATCAAAATAAGCTTTTAGATCATGGTATTAGCGATGACCTTTTTTTTTTAGGGTAAACAACATGATGACCTCTCTTTTTTGTCTGACTACAACATATAAACAAACTTTCACTTTGGCACAACTTTGGTTCTATGTTTGTGTGGATGGGTGGTGGGTATTTATGATTGTGTGGGTGGATGGTGGGTATTTGTGTGTCTTCTTCTTCAAAGATTTTTCATTCAAAGATGTCGTAAAAAACAAGTCCTCTTTTTCACCTACTCCAAAGCCTCTTATGCCTAGTTCGTATATAGTGGATAAATTTGAAGAAGTGCCACTTGAAGTAACTAAGCTTGAGATCACAATATTTTAATATTTTTTTTGAGATCACAATATTCTAATATTTTTTCATTTTATGAATCTTTTGCAATTATTTGTTGTTACAATGATTTCTTGTCTCCTATATCATCAACATAGATTCATCTTAAACCCATATCTATTGGGGATCAAATTTTTGAGATGTAATTTCTTTTTATCATTTAATTTTTTCTATAGATATTGTCTCACACACACATATATGCTTATTTAGTTATTTATTTTTTCTAGTTGACATATGCATTATATGACAACATCTCCCTTATATTGGAGAGTCCTTGGTTTTGTGGAAGAGTGGCAATTTTTTTTTAGGAGAATCTTTGGTTTTGTGGAAAAATGAGTCTTTTCATTGCTCTTTGGTTCCCAAAATTTAACCCAACCACTATAATTGTCATCAATATGCCCATTTATATATACCTCCCAAATCTGCCACTACTTTTATAAAATTTATTAACTTTTAAAGATATTAGGATGCCTTAGATACATACTTAAAAATAAATCTTGAATGGATTAAGTTGAGTTCAAATTTGTGTTGAGATTTATCAACCAAAGTTTATCAAACAAAATAATTAAAAAAAAAAAATTCTAAATAGATATAAGTTTTGAATTATAATAATGCATATTTTTAATCCATTATAATAATACTTTTTTTAAAATTAGATGCCAAAAACATGATATCGTTAAGATTCTTGTTCCCAAATATTAACTCACCCAAAACTAGAAAAAAGGGTTACAAACCCCAAATGATTGACAATATGACAATCATATGGACAATCGTTTTCAGATGATGAAGATAAATATAGTACATAAAATCAGCAAAGAATGGATATAAAGAAGGAGAAAAACGTGGCGAGAAATGCAAATTGAAAAATTAAACATTGCCTCAACATTACATTAAAGAGCAATGAATATTGAGATTTAACATTACATTAAAGAGCAATGAATATTGAGATTTATGAGGATGAGAGATATTAATGAAGAAAGATCAAAATGAATCTAACCATTATAATTTTTATAATTTTGATAAGGAGTTGACCCTTTATTCAAAATCTTAACAACTATAATTTAATTTTGATGAGGATTTAACCCTTCATTCAAAATCTTAACAACTATAATTTTGATAAGGAGTTGACCCTTCATTTAAAATCTAACATTCAAAATCTTAACAACTATAATTTAATTTTGATGAGGATTTAACCCTTCATTCAAAATCTTAACAACTATAATTTTGATAAGAAGTTGACCCTTCATTTAAAATCTAACTCTAGATATCAAAGGTTTGATAAGGAGTTGATTCTCATTTAAAAAAAAAATCTAATTTTAGAAATCAAAGTTTTAATTTATATTAATTTCTATAAAACTTAAAAAAAAAAATTAAAAAAAAAAATCTTTTTAATTTATAATTAATTCTTTTAAAAAAAATGAATTAAAATCCAAAAAACAATCTATATCATTATCATTAATACTCGACACTCTTTCTTGATTAATACTTGACACTCTTTCTCGATGTTATTGTCTATTTCCTAATGGTATATTATTATTTTATACTTACACTCTTTCTGGATGTTATTGTCTATTTCCTAATGGTATATTATTATTTTATACTTTACACTCTTTCTTTATGTTATTGTCTATTTCCTAATGGTATATTATTATTTTCTTCGTGATTTATATAAGTGCTCCCATAGCATCTATTAATATAAGCTCTTTCCTTTTTTATGAAAGAAAAGTTACTCAACTCAAGTTAATAAATAAGAACTTTTTATTGTATTTTATGTTATTTAATATGAATATTCAATCAACACATTTTTCTTTTTATGGTTTTTTCTATATTTTTTTTAAAATTAGTCATAAACATTTTTATTTAGATAAATACCAACTCAATCGGTTGAATAAGAGGGATTTTCTAAATTCAAAGGGTAGGATCAAAGTGCCAAATTCAAAAGGTAGGATCATAGGTTCAAATTTAGGGTTATTCAATTGATTGAATCATAGGGTTTTTTCCAAATTCAAAGGGTAGGGTCAAATTCAAAAGGTAGGATCATATGTTCAAATTCAAAGGGTAAGGTTATTCAATCGATTGAATCACAAGGTTTTTTTCAAATTCAAAGGGTAGGATTAAAGCCCCAAATTCAAAAGATAGGATCATAGGTTCAAATTCAAAGTGTAGAGTTATAGGGTCAAATCTAATACTAATATTGCTCTCATACTAATAGTTAAGAGCATTTGTTTTTTCTTAGAATGTCATTAATGGTTAAGAGCATTTGTTTCTTCTTAGCATGTCATAGATTCAGATTCAAAACATATAATCATAGGTTCAAACCAATAATGGTTAAAAGCATTTTTTTTTTCTTAGCATGTCATAGATTGCATAAAATCATAGGTTCAAATCCAATACTAATATTGTTGTCATACTAATGGTTAAGAACATACGTTTTTTCTTAGCATGTCATAGGTTCAGATCCACGGATCATAAGTTCAAATCCAATACTAATATTATTCTCATACTAATGGTTAAGAACATATGTTTCTCATACTAATAGTCATAGGTTCAAATGGAAAGGACAAATCCAATACTAATATTGTTCTCATACTAATGGTTAAGAACATATGTTTCTCATACTAATAGTCATAGGTTCAAATGGAAAGGACTAAGGTATCTTCACCACTTTTAGATTTTAAAAATCAAATACTAATGGTTAAGAACATATGTTTCTCATAATAATAGTCATAGGTTCAAATGGAAAGGAGTAAGGTATGTTCACGTATGTAGATTTTAAAAATCAAATACTAATGGTTAAGAACATATGTTTCTCATACTAATAATCATAAGTTCAAATGAAAAGGAGTAAGATATGTTCACCACTTTTAGATTTTAAAAATCAAATACTAATAGTTAATAGTTAAGAACATATGTTTCTCATACTAATAGTCATAGGTTCAAATGGAAAGGAGTAAGGTATGTTCACCTCTGTAGATTTTAAAAATCAAATACTAATATTTTAAACTCTGTAGACTTTAAAAATCAAATACTAATATTTTAAAAATCAAATACTAGGTTAAGAACATATATTTCTCATACTAATAGTCATAGGTTCAAATAGAAAGGAGTAAGGTATGTTCACATTTGTAGATCTTAAAAATCAAATAGCTAAGAGAAATCCCTTGTTTCACACAGTTCAGTCAAATAGCTAAGAGAAATCCCTTCTTTGTTTCACACACTTCAGTCAAATAGCTAAGAGAAATCCCTTGTTTCACACAGTTCAGTCAACTCCAGATAGTTTAGTCAAATCTCTGTGAAGAGGAATCCTTAGTGCTCTCACATAGTTTAGTCAGTCAACTCCATAAAAATCAAATAGCAAGGAGAGATCCCTTGTTCCACACAGTTCAGTCAACTCCAGATAGTTTAGTCAAATCTCTGTGGGACACAGTTCAGTCAACTCCAGATAGTTTAGTCAAATCTTTGTGGGGAGGGATCCCTTGACTGCTCTCACATAGTTTAGTCAGTAAACTCCATATAGTTTAGTCAAATCTCTCACATAGTTTAGTCAGTCAACTCCATATAGTTTAGTCAAATCTATGTGGGGAGGGATCCCTTCGGTACTCTCACATAGTTTAGTCAAATGTATGTGGGGAGGGATCCCTTCGGTACTCTCACATAGTTTAGTCAAATTCGTGTGGGGAGGGCCCAAAGGGGTTGGATCCAATGGTGGAAAGCGAGGAGTTTTTCACCGTTGGGCAAGGTTCAATTCTCGTGAGGGCTTTACCTGGAGCCATGGGACACCTTGAGGTAGTGGTCGAACAAGTTCAAAACCCTATGCGGAGGGGTCCATAGTCAAATCCCTATGCGGAGGGGTCCCTTGGGTGCTCTCAATCCCACGTGCTCTCAATCCCACGCAGTTCAGTCAAATGGGAGGGGTCCCTTGGGTGCTCTCATGCATAAAAGAACTCATTAAAAGAACTCGGCGTCCAACACAGAGAATATCAGTTGCTAACATGCGGTCGCCATATATTGTTGTGGGTACGTGCTAGWAGTGGTGMACACATCTTTGCATTCAAAGAGCAGTTGATAGTCATCTTACTTGAGGACGAGATTGGGTTTTCGACATACCGCCTCTCACCACCTCCAAAGCTTTGAGTGGGCAGAGCTTGCAGTGGGATATTGTCCATGGAAAACGAGTCCTCTACAAAGTTTGAAAGCCACTGTAGGTCCGCTAATTCATGAAATCCAGCAATAAAGGTGAGAGCAACGAAGGGTTTGACTTCGTCTGCCAGTTCTCTGGACGAGGAAACACGGCCTGAGAAGTTTGCTCCAAGCTCGCTATACTTATATTGCCTGTAAAACACAGTCCTGCAAAGCCCACTAAAAAAACAGAACGATTGAGACCTCAAAAGCATTAGTATATTCAAATGGAGTGAATTGAGTGAAATCTGTAGTATCCCACGTTTGTCCGCTGGGATCGCGAAAATGATCATCTCGCAAACCCAAGTAGAAAGGCCCCGACCCCATTACCTTAGATCTCATGAAAGAAAAGCCCATGACGCCTGTCGAATTGTCATACTTCTGCACCTGAAATGCCCCGTCTCATGAATTATTCTAAGAGGGCGCCAGGAGTTTGATCGAAGCGATGTTGCAAGCTCAGCTGAGGCGAGGACATGGACTCCAAATCCGCAGAGAAGCCGAGCGAACAAATGTCATGCACTTGCATTTGAAACGGTGGATAGACATGCAAACTGGCAGATGGACATTCCAGAGCCAACTGGTGGATGGACATGTGAACCAAGGCAGCGTTGGGAGCCAAAACTTCCCATTGATCAGACCTGTCATTGTCACTTTCGAAGAGGAACTATTTTTTTTAAAACATAGACAAGCACTGTTGAAGAAAGCCCGTGACGCCTGCCGAGTTATCACACTTCTGCACCTGAAAAACCCCATCCTATGAATTGTTCTAAGAGGGCGCCACGAGTTTGATTGAAGCGATGGTGGAAGCTCAGCTGAGGCGAGAACTTGGACTCGAAATCCACAAAGACGCAGAGTGAACAGATGTCATGCACTTACATTTGAAACGGTGGACAGACATGCAAACTAACAGATGGACATCGAAGACCCAACTGGTGGATCGACATGTGAATCAAGGCAGCCTTGGGTATCAAAGTTTTGTTAGAGATAATGCTTACCGCTTGAGTTTCTAGGTTAACTATTTTTAGCTAATCAGATCCACTTTTTTAGGATTTAGATTGCTAGGAGTTGGTGATATGGATTTCTTAAGATCTAGATTGCTAGGAGTTGGTGATATGGATGTTATATATGTAACCTCCATTTATCTATGAAATACGAATTGAATTGTGTTATGTGCAATATGCCTAGGAGTTGGTGATATGGATTTCTTAGGATCTAGATTGCTAGGAGTTAGACTAATAATGCATCTTCACTAAACTCTGTGTATATATTATGGGTATTAATAGCTTTACCCGGGTAAACAAATAAGAAACCAGCAGCGTAAGGGACATGAACACCGTTCACTAGAACAGTCTCCGTATAGGCAACTATGAAAGGCTTCCTATCCTGACCCTTAGGTTTGAGTGCTGTTACATGATCGGGATAACGACGCTTACTACCACCCATAGCAGGAACTTCTTGTGGTTCTAGGAGTTGTTAGGAGTTGGTGATATGGATGTTATATATGTAATCTCTATTTGTCTATGAAATACGAATTGAATTGTGTTATGTGCAATATGCCTGCTATCTCAATTTCCAAGTTGGTATCAGAGCAGAAGTTACTCTCTCAATTTCCAAGTTTCCCAGTTGGTATCAGAGCAGGACTGGGCTTAGCTCCTCACGGAGTGCCCAGGAATATGAGAGAAATGTGCCCAGGAATATGAGAGAAATGTGAGGAATATGAGAGAAATGTGCCCAGGAATATGAGAGAAATGTGAGATCAATCTGTAGGAATAGGTTAATTGTAGGAGAGTAAATTAACAATGTGAGAGTAGATTAGCTGTGAGTGTTGTTTTGTGTGTCTCTGTGAATTGGTATACTGGTTTAGAAATTTGTAAGAGTATCACTATCAGAACAAGAGGAAATCACGTTGGAGAAGAGGCGGACTAGAAGGAACAACCGCTCTGCTGCTGCATCCATGAATTAAAGGAGAAAACGCGATAACTGCCACTGCAAGATTGACTACCAGATCGCTGGAATTAAGGGATCGCTGCCCCTGTTCATTTCCGTGAGGGATCGCTGCCACTGTTCTTTTCCATGCGTAACGCATAATAGAGCAATGGGGTGAGAGGCATTTCTACTGCACCGATTGTGCATTTGATCTGTGCCTTGAGTCCATCTGCAACATCTGATCTGAAGTTGAAGACATCACCTCAGAAATTGAGTCGTTCCAGAGGTTCAAAGAGTCGCCCCCTGCATGAACAAGAGTTCATGGATGCATTCGCTGAATCGATGTGCCCAGATTCCTCTTTGCTGTGTCTTGTCCTTCATACACAATTGTTCCACGGTTCTGGAGGAACAACCGAGGATACGTCAACAAATCCGCCATTGGGGAGGGGATCACATTGACTGAAAGGTTCGTGCCTTCCAAAATTGAGATTTGCAGCATCGTTGGAAGCCAAGTGAAATCAGACATCGTGGGAAATTCATAAGGAGGGGTCTACAGTATTTATTTGAAAAATGCGTGAATTTGGCTGCTGTGCTCTGGGCCATTGATANACCGCTCTGCTGCTGCATCCATGAATTAAAGGAGAAAACGCGATAACTGCCACTGCAAGATTGACTACCAGATCGCTGGAATTAAGGGATCGCTGCCCCTGTTCATTTCCGTGAGGGATCGCTGCCACTGTTCTTTTCCATGCGTAACGCATAATAGAGCAATGGGGTGAGAGGCATTTCTACTGCACCGATTGTGCATTTGATCTGTGCCTTGAGTCCATCTGCAACATCTGATCTGAAGTTGAAGACATCACCTCAGAAATTGAGTCGTTCCAGAGGTTCAAAGAGTCGCCCCCTGCATGAACAAGAGTTCATGGATGCATTCGCTGAATCGATGTGCCCAGATTCCTCTTTGCTGTGTCTTGTCCTTCATACACAATTGTTCCACGGTTCTGGAGGAACAACCGAGGATACGTCAACAAATCCGCCATTGGGGAGGGGATCACATTGACTGAAAGGTTCGTGCCTTCCAAAATTGAGATTTGCAGCATCGTTGGAAGCCAAGTGAAATCAGACATCGTGGGAAATTCATAAGGAGGGGTCTACAGTATTTATTTGAAAAATGCGTGAATTTGGCTGCTGTGCTCTGGGCCATTGATACGTGTTGGTCAGATTAAATCTGTTGTAGGCGCATGGAGGAGAGGACTCTGCCACGTTTGTGAATTATTAACTCAATGTACCCGATGCAAATCGCATTACATCTACACATGATGTGATCGATTTAATAAAAACGAAAAATAAAAATTCCAGATCCGTGAGCTTGAGATCACTGAAGGTAAAATGGCAGACGGATAACCAGTTGGCACATGGAGTTGTTCCGCCTCAGTGTTTTTCAGATCGTGCTTGTTTCTGCTGAAAGTTGGCGTGTGAAATTTATTTATTTATTCTGTAAAATCATAATGATGAAGAACCAACTTCAGAACATAGTGACATAATTCCTACTTGTAGTTATAGATGTTCTTCGGAGTTATAAGGACACATGACTAGTTTGAGTATGTATACAATTTTGTTCAACGCTGGAGATTATGGTTGTAATTCAGTGTTTCAAAGTCAATATTTATCGGTTATCATTGTGTTGGTGAGTATGTGTAAAAATGTCATTTTGTAAGATAGATTACTGAATGTTTCAGTATCGAGATTATTCTTCGGGGTAGTTCATAATCGTCGATCTTATAAATACTTCAAAGATGGTCGGAAGCGGTTGTATTTGTGCTATATGAAGTGGTAGCTTGAATATGAAGGGAGAGAAAGAGCGTGTCTATGAACTTCAGAGATGGGTGTAACCGCGTATGAGGACCAGTGAGACAGACATGAGAAAATTTGTGTTGTAACCTTTTGTTATGTTTTGTAATTTGTGATCGTAATATTTGTAATGTAAGCATTAAGGGAGGGTGTTAGAGATAATGCTTGCAACTGTTGTAACTGTGAGTTTCTAGGTTAACTATGAGATAATGCTTACAACTGTTGTAACTGTGAGTTTCTAGGTTAACTAATTTTATCAGATCCACTTTCTTAGCATCTAGATTGGTAGGAGTCAGTGATCTGGATGCTATATATGTAACCTTCATTTGTCTATGAAATAAGAATTGAATTGTGTTGTGTGCAATATGCATACTCTCTCAATTTCCAAGTAGCTTTCCATTAGTCACAGCTGCCATCGTCATTTTCGAAGAAGAAATATGTTTTTCAAAACGTTGACAGTAAGATGGGCCATTGCAACTTGAAGGTGACGGGTAGCAGTATCAATTCAGATTCGACTGTCTATAATTTACTTATCGAGCAAGTCTATCAATTCAGATTCGATCGTCTATAATTTACTTGCGGGGTGACATTCAATGCTGTGTAGCAGGCTAATATTCGTAGCCAAAAATTCAAAAATTCAAGATAAAAAATCATATATGAGTTGAAAATTTATAATTTTAAATAGGGGTGAAGGGATAAATGAATGAAAATTATAAATATTTTATTTTTTTATTTTTTGGGAGTTATTATTATAATAACTACTCATAGTTTAGCAATCAAATGGATGCTCAGAGTTTAACAGTCAAATGGTTGTGCAGAGGGAGTCCCTTGTCCCACAAACAAAGGGGTCTTATACACCAATTTGTAGTATGGCTTAGTTGTGACCTTAAAATTAGATTATTGTTATTAATGTTATTACTAGCACAACCACAAACTAGTGGTTGGTGAATGCCCAAAGGTTTCTGCAGGTCCAAAAAATGAAACACGGATTCACATCTCTCCACTCTGTAACAAAACCTTAATTTTTGTTAATCACTAAGATGTGTCAATCAACTAGCCACCATAGTAAATTTTAAATATGATCAAGTAAAAGTAAAAAAATAAACTGTAAACGGATGCCTTTATAATAGTGAGGAAGTTAGTGGTTGAAATCACAACCATTGATTTATTGGGACGACTAAGAATATTCCATCAATATTTAATAGTGTCCATACAAAACTGATTAAGCACTAAAAACCTATTAAATGTGCCCATTGTCAATAGGTGTATGCTCGTAATTAATATGGTTACAACATTTTTGGTGAAATTGCAGTTTTGCATTGCTGAAATTGCATATGTAGTCTAGCTTAGCTATGATCTCAAAATTAGATTATTGCTATTAATATTATTATTAATAGGCTACAAAATTTTTAATGAAATTGTGATTTTGCATTGTTGAAATTGCATATGTGAATGTATAAATAGATTCAACCCTTGAAAATTTTATAATGTATTTGGAATATACAATCTTAAGAATAGATATTTGCAATTCCAACAATTCTT
Organism: Picea sitchensis; assembly: GCA_010110895.2. Taxonomy (NCBI): domain Eukaryota; kingdom Viridiplantae; phylum Streptophyta; class Pinopsida; order Pinales; family Pinaceae; genus Picea; species Picea sitchensis. Next base: position 1,464 of record SNQJ01S0066252.1, on the reverse strand, counting down.
TTAAATTATTGACAAGATTTTGAAAATTTTATATTGTATTTCGAATATAAAATCTTAAGAATAGTTATTTGCAATTCCAACTATTCTTTTAAATTTTTGACACAATTTTGAATAAAATTAGTGGGAAAAATATATCTAGAAAACAAAAATAAAAATAGAATGTTTACACTATACATAAATAAATAAATGGTGGAAGAATGAATTGAGATTATTACTTTGTTCATATTCATAACCAAATTTTGAGATTTGAATTCATTGTATGTGGACATATTTCAAAGCCTTGCTTTCTATAAGTGGAGATAATGAATTGCACTAAAATTGCATGTGTGTTTTTGTTTGTTTGTTAGTTTGTCAAAATCACTCAGGAATCACACCAATTTAAACGGGTGACTTAACATCACACAGTTCCTTAACAACAAGTCACCCACTACCCTACACCTAGAGGACCTAAAATTGCATATGTTAATATGGTATAATTTTAAGATTTGAGCACATAATAATTTTATTCTATATGTTATTGCAATTATTAGTTTTATTTTTCTATTATTATTTAAAATTAATTGGCTTTAGTATTAGTATGATACAAAAAATAATATAGACAACACTCCTTGTGGATTGCCACTTAGCAAACTAGAACCAGAAGATTAATAGTATGTTATTGTTTCCATCGTACCAAAATTTATAATGTTTTTAATGCTAAGTGAAAATTGACATAAATGTATTTCTATAGGTAGGTAGGATTCATGCTGGTGAATTATGTAATGTGACATGAATAAGAAGTTGACCACATCATGGCCTTTCAGGTGGTATATTAGATGTTTCATATGCTTTACAGGGAGTCAGTGGGACAGGAACCACCAGTCGTGGGAACAACCCAGTTTTCCTGTCTCAAGGCCTCTCCCTCAGCAAGGGTGAACAATTTCAACCATTTATCCCTATATGCAAAAGTAGTCCAAGTTTCAGAATCAAAGTTACAACAGATGGGAGAGCAAATGATGAGGGGTCAAAGGTGTGGTTTTTTGGGGAAGTGGGGGAGGTAGGTTTGCCCCCTAAAGAGAGCAATGAATGAATGAATGACAAACAATGTATATCCTCCAATCCAAAGGGCCTTTTGTACTTCCTTTTTTCAATATATATCTCGCCATGTCTCAAACAGTGACTTTGTAGTCACATCTCAGTCACTATAGAAAGTAGAGTGATAATTGCTTCCCTTAAAATGCCACCAACACCTATCATAAGTGGGGAGGAAGTATCGTCATTCCAGTGGGCTTACATCTAGTCATCGCTTATTATTCCTCCTTCGGGTGTCGTCGACACTGGTTCAAGCATATACCATTAATTATTCCTTAATTCATTTATTACAATATTTATTATTTCACTAAAATATATACCATTGGATTTAAAGCATTTTAGATCTAACAATGTTTATCTTAGTTAATATATTATTTATTATTCTACTAATAT
>SNQJ01S0066251.1:71944-83094 GCA_010110895.2 Picea sitchensis | reverse complement strand
TGTTTATGTTTTTGTCCCCCAAGGGTTAGGTATTCAAGGGTTCTACAGACAAGGGTTTTCCCTATGCTATAGCTCTCTAATATACGTGCGGTGTCAAACAATAGTACTCGGCCCAATATCTCAGGGCACTAACTAAGGAGGATAGACCGTACCCTTAGCCGTACTACTTGAATACCGAGGTACTAGAGAGTATCTTCTTGAGTGTTGTTCTCGGTGGCACTATAGCAGTCAGGCGACCGATCAATTTATGTAAAGATGGCTTCAAGAAATCTAGGCTGATTCTGTACACAGGTGTTTTCTGATGCGCTACCACTCGAAGGGGTACTAACAGGGGTTACAAGGGTGGCCAACAGATGTGCACTTAAGAACCACTTGTATTTCCTATGTGTATGAATCCCTCAATCATGGGTTTATGCGCGTAACGACAGATCTCTGTGGCTTAAAGATGCCGGAATACGTCTCTACCCTGAAATTTGTTTTCCCACAATTTATACCAAGGAAAGTGCTCTGATACCACTTGTAATATACCAGATATAAAAGTATGCAGAACATAAATAAAATGCTAGAAATGGCAGAATAACAGTAATATAACCAACATAATCTCCACAATAACACATAAACGATATAAGAACAACAACAGAAAAGCACTTTGATTTAGAAAGTAATGTTCACAGACCTCTTTGAGGGGGCAAGCTCCAGTCGAGCAATGCTCTGTTACAATAATCTCCAAGCTAGGGTTTTCATACCCTCGACCCTTATTTATACTAAATATGTCTATCAAGAGAAGCATCTAGAGGAAGATCCTTCTAAAAGTGGAAGCTTCTATTAGGTCTTCTTACATCCTCCTTATTCTATTTTATTGAAAGGCCTTATTAATATTGACCTTTATTACATCCGAATATATTTCTCTAACTATGTGCAAGTTAAGACCCTAACACTATGGAACTATTTGCTACATTAATTGTATAGTCTGCAGACACAAGGAACATGCTTGCCTATCAATCCACAAATGACTAATGGGATTGTATATAAGTGTACGATTTACCATTAGGAGAGAAGGGACATCATCCCTATTTCCACCTACTGACACTCATTTTCTATGACCTAGATTGAAAAGCTAGTGACACTTTTACTTAGAGGTTTCACATTGACGTGAGGGTAGGCTGCGGATTCGATCAGTCACGATGTATAGATGAAGGGCACAAAATAAGGTGATAACCTTATTCCTCAATGACCATCAGTCTCTCAACAAGGGTGACAAAAGTTGTGTTAATAGTTTCTTGATAGTTACACCATTCCCCCCACCAACAAAGTTGGCTACTTGAAGGGCATGCAAAAACATGGAACCCTTGGTACTTGCTGAAAGATAACTCTTGAAGGGAAAGAAGAAGAATGAAACCCTTGGTATTGGTTTTAAATTATCAAGTATATGATTGATTAAATAATATAAAAGATAATTTCCTCAGTGTGCATATTTTATCTAAATGAGAAAAATGATCATATAGTTTATGCATTTTTATATAAAAGAGAAAAGTTAATTAAATGGATATTAGTATGAATGAGAATACATATTATTTAATATATCATAACAAGATAAATAATCTAGTTATTTAACAATTATTAAGAAAAATAAATACATTCAATGAATGTGCATGAAATAAAAATAAATAAATTATTAATTAACTAAAATTGATTACTAGTGCACCCATAAATCAAGGAGAATAAAGAGGAACACAAATTCAAATTCAAATACAAGAATGGGAGAAGAAAAGTGGGCTCAAGTAAAATGAGAGTTAATAAATAACTAAATTAGTAACTCCACGTGCACCCATTCAAATAAGAAATGAAGAGGAGATCAACTAAACACCTAAGAGTGAAAATAGGAAATGTGGAAGTTAAGTGAGGATAATTTATTATTTTAGATTAGTAAATAAGTAATTACTTGTGCATACGAGTGACACATGGTTTGGTGAATAATAGGTAATTAGTAATTTAGTAAAATATATTTTTTCATGAATTGGACAAGTGTCTTGAGCCACAAAACCTATAAAAGGAAAACTTGAGTTGAGAGGAGGATACTTTTTGCACCTTAATGCTAGATGGTTGTCCTAATGCTTGAGAGATTTCCATTGGTGATTGTCGAGAGTTTGATCTATTGAAAAGTGTTGTGAAGTGGGGATTTTCTTCCAAATCTTAGTGGCTTCACTCTTCTCTTATTGCTAGAATCATCACCTTCTATACAACCTCATTGTAGCTTAGGGATCCTTGTCGAAGAAAAGTACCCATTGGAGTTGGTAGGGTAGTCAACTGTTGGACTACTCAATGATTGACAAGTTGGCGTGAGGAGTACAAGGTACAATTTCAAGGTTCTCAAATCGTCAATAAGGAGGTATGTAGATTTGTGTCAAATTATTTCATTTAGTTTTTGTAAAACTCTTTAAATTTGAGTCACCCTTCGTGCAATGATTTGACTGCTAAATCCTATGGAGGTATACATACTCTACTCTGTAATGATCCCAAGCCATTATTCTAGGAACATCACTGTTTTGGTGTCTTTTAATTTTTTTTCTAAGTGAGGTATTTCATCAAACACTTGGATGATCTACTTGTTTACACGTGTTACTTGAAGAATGGCCTCTTGATTTCGGCCTTAGGATTTTACTGATGTGTTTATATGTGTGTTGCGGAAAATAACAAGAAGATACAATCATGGAACATACCTCAACCATATGCAATATGATAGACAAGCCAAACCATCTCAAATCTATTTTTATTCATGAAATAGAGAAACCTGCTACAATAAAGATGCCGATTTGGAATGCTCAATAGATGGCTAAGAATATAGACAATAGAAGATGCTACAAAATGATCCAAAGAAGACTACAATAAGCCTCCAAAGGCTAAATATATCATGAATACCAATACAAGAAGATCTGGGCCGTATGAAGTGTCAACCCCCAAGTTGGAAGATGCCACACCTTGCTGAAACTGTCAACCCCTACAATTTAGGCCCTACTGTCAAAGACCTCCAAATGATATGCTAAAGATGTCGAATGGTAGATCTAGATGAATAGAATCCCCTCCTGAAATCTCAAGCCAAAATACCAAGGGAAACTCCTCCAAATGTTGAATCCTCCAATGGAGTTGTGCCCTCCTAAAACTATCAAACCCTATAATTTCGGCCCTGATGAAGGAGACCTCCAAATGCCCTGAAACTTTCTAGAAAGATAGATCGAGACACTGCAAGTCACTATGTGAAGTCTCAGGGTCAGATCTGAAGTATAACCCCTCCAAATTAAATAGATCTGAATCTCCAAAATGTCCTCCTTCTCTCCAATTCGTCCCAATGCTCTAGGAAATAATATGTACCATAGAACTCTCTCAAGATGCACTAGAAATCATGGCCAAGGCCCTGCAAGTAAAACCCAAGTGCTCAAATCTCCAAGGGATACCTGAAACTCCTGCAACAAACCTTCCTTCAATAAATGGTGCACCCCCCTTACTGGAAACCCCCAATGGTGTGCCCTTCTTCTCTTCCTGTGCCTGTGGTTAGTGTAGAACCCTTCTGCACTGAGTAGATCTGGAACTACAATGGTGTGGGAGAGTATTGCATCTCTGAGACCAATCTTGGGACAAGATAGGTGGAATATTTCACAACCGAATCGTCCTCTAGGGTTTGTTAAGTCAAAACCCTCAAAACCCCCAAGAGATGGGCTCACTAGCTAAAAGCCAGATATTAAAAGATAATCATACATGAATGAAATGAGTAGAGTCCCTTACCTTTCCTTTATACTTTTTTCTCTTCTTGTCCCTCCAAAGTGACTTTCATTTTATTAATATTTAATTAATTAATTAATTAAATCACTTAAATTAATTAATTAACCTTTTTACCTCTGAAAAACACCTTATCTCTCCTTGTGGCTTCCCTGGCCACTGAAAGTCACTTCTTACTCCCATCCTGTAGTGTTGCTTCTCTCGATTCCAATGAGCTATTACATTGAGAGGTTCCTCCAAGTAATGTGCCCAAAATGACCTCTTCAGTGAATTCAATTAGCTTATAGCTCAAAATAGTCAAAATCATGGAAATCGTCGGAATGCAACGAAACCAAAGCCAACCTGTGCGGAATGGCTCATAATGATGGAATATGATGAGAAATGCAATCTGGACCCCACAATGCCTCTCAATAACTCCTGTACTCTCTATAACATCCATCCAGCTTCTCTGGTCATCATAAACCTCTGCACTGTAATGATGTCCCAAAGTGGGGACATTACAGTCCTCCCTACTAGAAAATTGCTTGTCCTCAAGCAATAACTGAATCCCCCCAAGTATAATACCAGGATCCCATGTCCACCTGTGAGATACACAGTAGAACCCCTCCAAAGATGAAAAATCACACATGCTGCCCCCTGGGTCCCATATCAAATCATGAACTACTAGCTCCTGGGACACATAATCCTGAAATACATCAACTCCGGAAGTCTCCTGCATATGACACATGGACTCATATCGGAACAAATCCATCCTCTGAGTCTCTACCAAGATCCATATGGCCTCCATCAACTGGTCATGTTGATGCACGAACGAGGTGTTGCAAGACCTCTGTGAGACACCCGCAAGCGATGCGCTCCTCTCAATACTGAAGCTCAATGGAAAGTTAGAATAACTTTCCCCTACAATGGTACACTCTCCCCTATCAGTCAGTGAAATGCTCAATCCTGCAATCCCTAGGTCCCATGCTAACCTCTGTCGAAGATCACCCTGTTGGCCCTATACTACTCTGACCATGACTGTCTGCCCCCTGCCTACATCCTGAATCCTCCTCTCCTTGGTCCTCCAGCTGAAATACCTATGACCATTGGACCTGTTGTCCAGAAACTGTATCAATGAAGACACCTCTGTAGAAGAAGTACCTATCCAAACATCTCCATGCCCTATCATGATGATCAAGCAGACGGAAAGGTCTCACCCCATAGGACAAGTACCTGCAGGCCCACTCCTAACCAAACCACGGTGGAGTGTGTGTCTCTCTGACGCAACCTAGGTTAACATGAACATCTTACTAACAAGACGGACTCCCGGATCCCATGGTAAACTTGGAAGTTTATCACTTCCAATCTCCCCTAACTGCTCGTGTGTGAGACTGATCACTGTCAGAAGCGCTATGTTCTCCTCTGCTATCACCTGGTCCATGATGCTCTCTATCACACACCAAGTCTCAATTGGTTGCCTATGACGATCCCTCTCTATTCGAATTGATGCCGTAAAGATACTCATGTCAGGTGGACTTGGCCTAAGCACTCCCCATGCCCTCTGCCACTGTCTATCTCTCCTCATGCTGTTGTCCATGATAAAAGTGTCGGGAAAGGGTAACATAGACATATGTAGCTGACTGTAGGGATGAAAAATACCACCTACCTCGGTCAATCCCAAGGACTTGACCAAGAGAACATCTACCTGTACCCCTAATGACTGCTCGCCTGTAGCCCTCACTAAACCCCAATCATCAAGTACAACCAGAAGTAACTCCCCCAACTGATGGTAAACCAATCTCCATCTCCTATCACCATGCAACTGCTGAAATAGTGAAGGTGATATCTCATAACCATATGCTTCTGCAAAGGAGTGACCTCTGCATGCTCCCCTAAGTGTGTCTCCTCCATGCAAGGCAATACACCCCTTTGAATCCCACCATACATCTCGACAAGTACCTGTGAGCTATCACTAATCACTGTATGCTACGACATACTCATGTTGTCTTTTGTAGACTCATGCTGCATCATAGATCCTGGGCATATTGCTGGATCAACCTCTACATGGAGGTCAATTGCTCTCAGAACACAAATGAAAGTGTCCTCCATCAACTGGCGCTCCTCTGCTAGATCACCAACATCCTCTATCAATGTGACTGACTGATACATTTGAGTGTCCACTAAGACAGATGAAGTGGATCTTTGACGGATCTCCTCAAGAGACTCATCTTATCTAGACTCTGATTCTTGAAGGGCGGTTTGTGTGCCTCTCAAGAATCCTTGAGTGCTCTCCAACTCTTGAGTAAGTCTGTCTACCTCCAACTCCTGCTCCCTCAGAGCCTCATGATACATCTCACCAATTCTCAATAAGTAGTCCCTGTCAGTCAACAACTGCTGGTAGTCGACCCTCATCATAGACACTCTCTTCCTGAGAGTATGAAAATCATCCATGGTAATTCCCTCATCTGAACTACCATGTTCCACTGACGCTCTCCAACAAAAATCTGCCATCAACGCATGCATGTCATCACTGCGCTTGGTGGCTGCCATGATCATAGCCTCACTGAATCTCACCTGTGCTGCTAAGTGGCGTGGCTCTTGATCATGGTCATGCTGAGGTGCCACCTCATATCCCTCACTGCTACTGTCACTCCTGCTAGTGTCAACTCTGGAGTCCCCAAAAACACTCTCTGCATAAGATAATGTGTTGAACTGCCCACTGTCTACTGTGCTGTTGGGTCCTCCTGCCTGCCACTACACCCCATCAATAGATGATATCTCCCTCCGCATCACAATGTATCCTGTATGAGAAACCGTATCCTCCTGTGCACTCACCCTGCTACTATCATCTACGCCTGAATCCCATGTAGATGTATCTAGACACGTGCTATGGTCATCCTCACTGCTAAAGAGTGCATCCTCATCAATGCAGGCTGATCCTGGAAGTATGTTCTCCATCACTCTATCAGTCTCCACAATTTTCTCAACTAATGGAGTCTCTAAAAGATGTGGCTCAATCTCCTCATGTTGATCTATAAGTGTAGGATCAACTACCTACATGTCTTGTGTCTCCTCTTGGATCTGTGGATCCATACATCCATGGTGTGCATCCCTCACACAAGGCTCCTCCATCATATCTGACATGCCACTGGTATCCTCCTGTGATGTGGCTATCATGGATGTCTGAAAAGATGACAAATGTGTCACGACCACCATAGGAGGTTGGTCATATGTAGGTGCTAACACGTGTGAGTCCTCACTAGTGTCACCACTCTGCTGGGGCGTTAGGTCATCAACACCATGTGATATGTCTGCTGAAGTACTGGTACTATCATCCGGTCCTCTCGACTGTCTATCCACTATACAAGGGCCATCCTCCTCCTCAAGTGTGCTAGAATCATCAACCTATATGCAAGAGTCACTATCATCATCAGATTGCTCCAAATCCTCATCATCACTGTCATAGCACACCTCAATGATATGCTTCTTACCCTTATCCCTACACTTATGATCTGGTTCCCAAGGCACCTTGCAACTGTAGCAAAGTTGCGTGCTCCTAATGGGTGTGGGGTTTCTCTGTTCTCCCCTCCATCTAGCTGCTCTGGCTCTGTTTCCCTCTACTATGTTGGTCCAATATGTCACCTCATCTTCGCTCCAACTGGGGTTTTTCATGGATATAAACTTTTGGAGCGTTATTAGAGGCCCAAGTCTCTCACAAAGTGCATGATATTCCCTTTCACAACTCACCGCTTCTCTAACAAAATCTATAGACCCCATCTATCATTATGGAAGATCCCTCAGGCTGGTAGGAGTCTAAGCTCTGATACCACTGTAATGATCCCAAGCCATTATGCCAGGAACATCACAGTTTTGGTGTCTTTTAAAACTTTTTTTGAGTGAGGTATTTCGTCAAACACTTGGATGATCTACTTGTTTACATGTGTTACTTGTAGAATGGCCTCTTGATTTTGGCCTTAGGGTTTTACTGATGTGTTTATATGTGTGTTGCAGCAAATAACAATAAGATACAATCATGGAACATACCTCAACCATATGCAATATGATAGACAAGCCAAAACATCTCAAATCTGTTTTTATTCATGAAATAGAGAAACCTGCTACAATGAAGATGCCGATCTGGAATGCTCAATAGATGGATAAGAAGATAAACAATAGAAGCTGCTACAAAATGTCCAAACAAGACTACAATAAGCCTCCAAAGGCTGAATATATCATGAATACCAATACAAGAAGATCTGGGCCATATGAAGTGTCAACCCCCAAGATGGAAGATGCCATGCCTTGCTGAAACTGTCAACCCCTACAATTTCGGCCCTATTGTTAAAGACCTCCAAATGCTACGTTGAAGATGCCGAACGGTATATCTGGATGAGTAGAATCCCCTCTTGAAATCTCAAGCCAAAATACCAAGGGAAACTATTCCAAATGTTGAATCCTCCAATGGAGCTACGCCCTCCTAAAACTGTCAAACCCTATAATTTCATCCATGATGAAGGAGATCTTGAAATGCCCTGAAACTTGCTAGAAAGATAGATCAAGACACTGAAAGTCACTATGTGAAGTCTCAGGGTCAGATCTGAAGTATAATCCCTTCAAACTGAATAGATCTGAATCTCCAAAATGTCCTCCTTCTCTCCAATTCATCCCAATGCTCTAGGAAATAATATGTACCATAGAACTCTCTCAAGATGCACTAGAAATCATAGCCAAGTCCCTGCAAGTAAAACCCAAGTGCTCAAATCTCCAGGGGATCCCTCAAACTCCTGCAACGAACCTTCCTTCAATAAATGGTGTGTCCCCCTTGCTAGAAACCCCCAATGGTGCACCCTTCTTCTCTTCCTGTGCCTGTGGCTGGTGTAGAACCCTCCTGCACTGAATAGATATGGAACTAGAATGGTGTGTGAGAGTATTGCATCTCCGAGACCAAGTTTGGGACAAGCTAGGTGGAATCTTTCACCACCGAATCGTCCTCTAGGGTTTGTTAAGTCAAAACCCTAAAAACCCCCAAGAGATGGGCTCACTAGCTAAAAGCCAGATATCAAAAGATAATCATACATGAATAAAATGAGTAGAGGCCCTTACCTTTCCTTTATACTTTTTTCTCTCCTTGTCCCTTCAAAGTGACTTTCATTTTATTAATATTTAATTAATTATTTAAATCACTTTAATTAATTAATTAACCTTTTTACCTAAAACACCTTATCTCTCCTTGTGGCTTCCCTGGCCACTGAAAGTCACTTCTCACTATCCCATCCTGTAGTGTTGCTTCTCTCGATTCTAATGAGCTATTACACAAAGAGGTTCCTCCAAGTAATGTGCCCAAAATGACCTCTTCAGTGAATTCAATTATCTTATAGCTCAAAATAGTTAAAATCATGGAAATCGTCGAAATGCAACGGAACCAAAGCCAACCTGTGCGGAATGGATCATAATGATGGAATATGATGAACAATGCAATCTGGACCCCACAATGCCTCTCAACAACTCATGTACTCGCTATAACATCCATCCGACTACTTTGGTCATCATAAACCTCTGCACTGTGATGATGTCCCAAAGTGGGGACATTACATACTCCCCTGTGGATTTGAACTTATGACCTCTTAGGAGGAAACACATGTTCTTAACCAATAGTCCAATAGTCCCTTTTAATGTATATCATACAATACACTCACAATACCATAATCAACTAGATTATGAGTTCGAAGAAATATATTTATATATTTCAAAGAATTTGCATTGCTAATAAAACCCCACAAGGCCATACACATGGTAGCCTCTGTATTTATTTATTGATTCATTTCATCCATTATACTAAACACTAGTAATAATTCAACCATAGATATATATCTATACTAGTATGGTATTGCACCAACTTGGAACTATAGCACAGTTTGAACCGTTCATGATGAATAATAAATATAATGGAGACGATATCACATTGACCCAAAACTATATGCATATCATGAAAGCATTAGGAATGGTATCATACCAACCCATTGTAGCCTTAAATCACTCACAACTAATGTTCCTTGGCAATATTAGCGCAAATTTGTCCATGATTTATTTGTAAATTGAAACAATTTTGTACGAAAATATGGATTGTAGTATAATTGGAATCTCTCCAAATGATCTCATTTGCCTACTAATGTTGATATCGAGCAGGAACTATTAAGGGTTTTAATTATGTTATGTTTTACTCATCTTGATCATTTAGATAACACATACTACATTTGTATAGATATTGTGGTTGTTTGTGAATTCCATAGTACGATTGGTTCCTAGACTCAAACTTTTTGGAAGTTAATTCTATAGGTAGCCATCTACTCGAGGAAAAATAAACTTGGTTGGTTTCAACATTGTTCATAAGAAGACTCAAATCGCTCAATCACATCCACGCGAATAAACTCTAGAATAAATAATCACAACATAAATATGAAACCAATTAAACCAATTTGTAATGGGTAAGGGTGTTAAGTGTTTGAGATTCTAATTATTTGTGTTTAGAAGTAATTCTTATTGGAGTATCATTATACATCACAATTTTGAAGTGGGTGCTCAAATGGAGTTTGGTACGAACCATCTTGATACAATTATGAGTATGATTTTTAGTCATAAAGTAACCAGAATTGGAGACCTATATTTACAACCCAATTCATGGAAGTGTTTTTAGTTTGCAAATAGTATACCCATAACGAAGATTAACAAGATATTTAGTTAAAATGACTTATATATGCCACTTATACTAACAATCATATAAATAATTGAATATTAATAAATGACATCGTAGACTTGATTTTTTTTGGTTATATGATAGTAAATCGACCTAGTAAATCCTATATTGATTATTTAAATGAAACTCACGTAAACTAGTCTTTCTTTTTTTGGTTATATGATAGTAAATCGACCTAGTAAATCCTATATTGATTATTTAAATGAAACTCAGGTAAACTAGTCTGCAACCAACAAATTCTATTCATTCCGAGTGGATATTAAATATGCATATTGTTCTTAGGGGATATTAAATATATATATCACTTGGCTAGGTCATTTCAAATTAAAATATGTCATTTCAAAAAATATTTTTTCTATGTTTTTTTAGTATATAGTGGAGGTTTTGAGTTTGTAGAGATTGTCCTAACAAGTTTAACCGTATGCCAAAAAAATGAATGGGAGTCTGCCCCACCAATATCAGTGTCCACCAGATCCATTGAGTTTCTAACTCCATAGCTATCAATTAACTTACCAAAAGAATTAAAAATGGTTACACATTTGGAAAAATAATCATGTGACTTGGTTTATATAGAATTGATGGGTAAAGTGTCTCCATTCAATGTGTTTTGGGAGTTGTGAAAGGGGGCTAATTCAATATGAAC